>JBBYHK010027403.1:0-10220 GCA_038382065.1 Adansonia grandidieri | reverse complement strand
AGAGTATTGACAATCTACTCTATACCTCTCACCGAACTGAAAAAAATGGATAATCGGATAGAAGATGAGGAGATAGTGAAGGCTCGAATAGACAAGAGAGAATACAGAAGGATCGTTCTCAGGAACTCACTCCAAGTTCTCCTCGTCAGCGATCCCGAGACCGACAAGGCAAGCCAATATTAATCCCCATGCCAGCCTGTCTTTCAACTCTTTGTCATTTCTCTCCGAAATTAATTAATTAATTTAATCCCAAATATTCTGGCTTTCGTGTTTCAGTCTGCTGCATGTATGAGCGTCGGCGTTGGCTACTTCTCCGATCCTGATGGCCTCGAGGGCCTTGCCCATTTTCTCAGTATGTCATATATCATCATTATTTATATCTTTTCTTTCTATAGAATTTGAAATACGTCATAGATAATTTTGTTTACGATTTTTAAATTATATAGTAAGAATTACTCATCTTCTACCAAATAAAATTTTCTGTTGTCTCAAGGTATGCGAATAGTTTTCTAAATTGAAATTTCAAGTTTTGGGATTCATAATGGACAGTGATGTTGGTTCATATGAGATTGAAAAGATTAATATAATAAAATTAGATGCTATAGTAATAATATTAATATTATTAGTAAAATATTTATTTGGATTCAAAATTTGTGGTGTGGTGTGTTTGGATTTAAGAGTAATTTAGACCTTAAGGTGATGTTTGGTATTTTTTTACGATAAGATTTTAATGGAATGTAATCGGTAGAAATTCGATTATTAAAAAAATAATGTTATAATGTTTAATATATAAAGAAAAGTGTTAATTAAAATTTTGAGGAGGTTACATTGATATGATTGGTTCATTAATACTTTATTAAAAATATGAAAATAATTTTAAAAATTATCTTGTAAAATAAAATACAAATTTTATTATTTTTAATATTTTTAAAATATTTATTACTAACAAATATTAATTTATTATTGATAAATACTTTATTTAATTGGTTTATTTTTAAATAATAATTAATTTATTTTAAATAAAAATAACATAGTGCATTTATTGCAAATTTTATATATTGTTAAATTAAAAATGGATTTTAAATATTTAATAGGTATTTGAATTAAAATATAATTTAATTAAAATTTAATTTAATAGTAATTTAAAATTTTTTTAAAATTAATTAATTTTTTATGATTGTGTTGTTAATAAATATATTGGGTAGGAAAAAATTTAGCTACTAATTTTAAAAATAAAAAATGTAATTTTGTGTTAAAAGATTTTCTTTTTAACTTTATAACTACATGTTACTTCCTCACCTTTGTCCATAAGAATTATATTTTCAAGATTTTGGGAAAGTAATTCGTAACATTATTAGAAAATAAATATTTTGTTACGTATCAAACATAAAAATTTAATTGACGAGAATTTAATTTTTAGGAAAACAATAACTTTTCATCGTGCCAAATACTTTTTAAATGAAAATTACTATTAAGATTATTAATGGAGAGTGTATTAATAAATTATTTATATATTTTATTTAAAATTATAATACTATTTTATATATTTATTTAAGTTATTTAATTAATTATTATTTACATTTAAATTTATTTACTATAATTTTTAAAATTTAAATAAAATTTGAAAATAAATTAATAAAATACAAATGAAAGAATTAAAAAATAATTTTTAAATAAAAACTAAATTAGAAGAATTTTTAAACAATTTTTAAAAAAATGGCGAAATGAAAATTTCGTCATCCTCAAAATTCCATTGAAACCCATTAAACCCTTACTCTGACGGTGTCCCGTAGGAGAAGTAATGGGGTGAGGTTGAATGTTGGGGTGTTTTCCCAAATTTAATCCAAAGAAATTCGATTCCGTTTTGGGAATTAAAATTTGATATAACCATTAAATAAAAGGGAAGAAAAAAAATTGATGAATCGCAAAGTTGTGTAGCCATAAAAAGCATAGGTATTTATGAAGGTTTTTTTTTTCCCAATAAAAGGCTTGAATAAATAGAAAAAGTAATTAAAATATATAAAATTTGATATTAAACGATAATTATACGTTTTACTAGGTATCATAATTATTCGTTGCACGGGATTGTAATATATTTTATATTTTAAATTATATTATTATTATTATTATCAATAATGAAATTATATTACGAAGATTAATTAATTAAAATTCATATTATTAAAAATGAATTTAAGATTAATTTATTTAACTTTTAATTATAACAATATTAAAACCATGAAGGGAATATTAAACTATTTAAAATATTATTCATGAGACATTAAATAGTTCAAGTGAATTTTACTATATAGATAGATAGATAGATATATTAAATTATTATGATTTATTTTGAGTTTTGTGTCAATTCATTTAATTATTTAACTCAGTAGATACTTCATTAACATAATATAAACTCAAATAATTCATGAATGCAAAAAATTAAGAATGACTTTATTTTTAAAATTGTTAGAAAAATATATAAAGTATTAAAAGTAAATTACAAAAAATTTTAGTGGGTTTAAAAGCAAACTTTTTAAAAAAATCGAATTGAAAGTTAAATTATCGAGATCTCTAATTGACATTTCAACTATTTAAACCGATCAATTTAATTAAAAAGGTAAAAGATACTTACTTGCCTGAACTTTTATAAAAAATACACATACTCTTTTAAAGTTTGAGAAATACCTATTTACTTTTCAAGCTTTGGTAAAATGTACACTCACCTTTTTAAATTATTATTTCTAGATTAATTTTAAATAAAAAAATAAATATGTCTTTTTTTAATAATGAATTATTATTTGTTTCATCAATTTTTACTCAAAATTTTTTTAATTAAAAAATAATGAGTATTTAGTTAATCTTAAAATTATTCTTTGTTAAATTAAATTAATATTAAGTTATATTCTAATTCAATTGCATATTAATATTTTAAATTTATTTTTAATTTAATTATATATTAACTTTGAAATATATTTATTAAAATATTTTTATTTAAATTAATTAATTATTATTATTTAAAAATTTAGTGATAATGAACTTGGTTAAAGAAAAAATGAAAAAAAGGGAAAAAGGAAGAATAAAATTTGTATAGAAAAATACATTTTATCTCTTGAAAAAGTAACTATGTAGCATTTTATTAATTAAACTAATATTTATAGAAATCTTACTTTATATATTAAAATATGATTTTTTTAATCAATTTCTTTATTTTTAAACTTTTTAAAATAATGGGAATTGATTTATTTTTAAATAAAAAATAACATAATATATTAATATAAAGTTAATAAATAATTAAATTAAATGTTAGTTTAAATTTTTTTTTTGTACAAAAAAGCTTAAGTGAGGAGAGGTTATCCAAATCTAGAGTTAGGGCATACTTATGGTATTTACAGATCACTAGTTAAGTAGAATTCCTTGTGAGACTCGAAACCTGAAAAAATATTTAACATGTCTATTTAAATGAGAATATAATTTAATTATTATTTAATGTGATAGTAACTAGGGATAATTTTGTATTTAAAAAAACTTTTGAGTAAAAGAATAAAACAAAAATAATAATAAATAAATACAAATAATTGATGGTGTGACTTTTCATTTAAAATTAACCTATAAATAATACTTTATGGGATAAATGTATTTTGTATCAAAACTTAGGGGGAAAAAAGGATCCAAATTTGAGGGGAAAGTGGAATTATTTTCGACTCTGGGAGGATCATAATACTTTTTCCTAATTAAAAATTAAATTAAATAATTTTAATATTAAATAAATAATAAATATAGTAAATAATTAATAATTATACGTATTTAGTTTAATAGTATGCATTTTAATATAAAATTAAGATACTAAAGATTTAAATTTCATCATTTCTAAATAAAATTTTGAAAAATAGTAAAATAAACTAAAAACTAAATTTATTATTTTAATTTTATATTTTATGATTTTAACTAATTGAATCAATTTTTTATCAGTTCGACAAATATTGATCTTAAATATCATATCATATAGTATAGATGTTTAATTCTTGATTGAACTAATACGATAAAAAGGTCTAAGTTTTTTCAGATAATGATTTTGAAAATTTTTTATTTTAGTCATTGTTTTTATGAGTAAATTACAAAAAATATCAGTAGGAGTAAGGTTTGGACTGGCTGACAAGCCCAAGCCAGGCTTTCCTGATCTACCTATTTGCACACCATTTTGTTATTAAAATATTAAAAGTTATTAGAATATTTTAATTAAAAGAAATATTATGGAGTAATGCCTAAGGATTTCCACTATACAACCAAATGTATGATTTGGTTTATTTTGGGCAGTTATTTCTCCTTTTTTTATTGAGCATTTTGACTTCATTTGGGTAATCCAATAATTATTTTCCTATCCAAAATGTTTCTTTTTGTATTGTATTGATGTGTTGCAGTGCGTGTGCTGCCTTACGCTAGTGAAAAATATCCTTCTGAGGACAGTCATTCAAAGTATGTTGAGCAGGTACTTTTCATCTTTGCTTTTGTGCAGTTTCCTTTGTTGTAAAAAGTCTATGATTGTTTGTTAATAATAAGTAAATTTTTGTTTCCTTATTGAAGAGAATTTTATTTATAATTTTAAAATTATCTAATCATAATACAAAATTTTATAAAGTTTATCATTAAAAATCATGAGCTTTACATAATATTTATATAAACGTTATATAATTCAAGATTATAGATAAGTAATTAAACTGCAATAGTTATAAGTGATATGCTTTAAAATTATAACTCACCACGTGTGATTAAAAAAATAATAAAATTTATTTTAAATTTTTTTATAAAAATTTTGGGTAAATAGAAATTTACATCTTAAATTTTAAATTCTTGTCACAAATTTCTTTGATTTTTGTCTGATTGAAGTCTGGACGCTTTTCCTGGTTTCTTTTTGTAACCATGCAACTGAGGCTGCTGTCGAATTCCGACGCAAATAAAATGAGAAAACTTTTTAGTTTATGTTAGTCACTTTGAAAAATCACATATAACCAAATGGAAAACATTTTGAGCTTATAATAACATGTGCTTTTGTGATTGGCACTGGATTTATACATTTAATCTTATAATTTAAAAAAATATATATTTTGAGCTTATAATTTTCGAACTCAACTGATAATTAAAAGGCTTGAGGCCCTAATTTGTTTTTTATTTTTCATTTTACATCTGTCCTCCTTCCTGTCAGTTTTGCGGCTACATTTTTAGGCTACATGCTTCCATTTTTTTTTCTTTTCTGAGCCTTCACCGCCACATGCATCTCTTTCTTCTTTTGCCACTGCCGTTGCTGTGTCTGACGAATCTGACACGAATCTCATATTTGTGTTAGTGTCGGCTCCTGTTTGATACCAGTGTGTGAGCAAAATTGATGAGTTTAAATGAGTGTTGTCGGTAATATTAGTTATATTAATTAATATATATTAATTTTTATATATAATGATGTTGATGATAATTAATTTTATTTTGATTTTAATTTTGATTTGTATTAGTCATATCGGTAGATACTGGTTTGTTTCAGTGGTATCAACCGAAAATAGCTGTACCAAGCGGTACATAATATAAGTTTGTAAAGAAAATTAAACCAATATTGATCTTAAATCTGATGAATATTATACATAATTACTCATAAATTTGATGAATCTTAAATATAATTACTCATAAATTTAATAATTATTAAAAAATTTTAATTTTACTACTTAACTGATATTGATTTTTTTTATATTTGATGAAGTTTTTTATAGAATATTATATATAATTGATGAATATTTAATATATAAAATTTATTTAATCTTATTTATTTCATATTTGAAAATATTTTTCATATATAAATTAAAAATATTTAAATTTCAAAAAACTTAAAACGATACACCAAAATATATTAGTACCGATATATACTTATATCAAATAAAAATAATACGTCCACTAATACACTATTAACTATTTTGATTTGAACAACAAAGTTTATACGTTTGTTTTTTAATTTATAAATATAATTTTTATAATTAATAAATTAGTTTTGCATATATTAATAGTAACGATGATTGTATTGAAAGTATCGAAAAAAATGTACTGGATCTTAACCCCTTTCTTCAATGCACCAGAAGATAGATTTCTTTTTCCTTTTTATGGAGTATGGAAGGCCACAAGTAACAAATGTTTTTCTTTCTTCTTTTGTCTCTCTTTTTTTGCTTTTTTTTTTTTTTTTCCTCTGCTCTGGTTTCTATATGTTTTGGCTTCCTTAACTAAATGGATGATATAGAAAATACCAAAAGTAAAAATTAAGCGTAATACCAAATATGCCCTCTATGTTTATTGTAAAACAAATTGAAGCCTTTAGCCTATTTCTTGTAATGGGATTTTTTTTTTTTTTTTTTAGATTTATTATTTAAGCTTTAATAAGTTTAGCTTATCCCAGTTTTAAAACCTGAATTATTTTTAAGTAGTAACAAAAATAAATATTTATATTAATAAATATTATAATTAAAATTGAATAACAATATTTTTTATTATTAATGAGTAATTTAGATTACATTAAACTCATTAAATTAGGAAAAATTGTGGTCGAGACCGGTCCATTGACAAGTTTGCATGTAATTAGTTCATCTGTGAATTTTTTTCTATAAATTTAACCTTAAACTATCCAAAAAAAAAGGGAAAAAAATCAATTGGATTAACATTATACATAATTATCTTAGATAAACCCTCTCACAGTGTTGGATAACACATAATTCTCCCCTATAAATGTCTTAAACATTACTCTTCTAGGTTCAAACTTAGTACCGCAATTTGGAAACTTCTAACTCTAATAACCATTGGATTAGCTTGGAGACAATTTAAGAATAGTGGCATAGATAATTAAATTTATTCGTATTAAATTTAAATATAATATTAATATTTTTTATATTATATTTAAATCTAATTCAATTTAAAATAAGATAAATATATTTCAATCACATCTGACCTGAATTGTCAGGGAAAAATTCAAACTTATACGTTCTAACATTTTTTCAATTTAAAATTTGTTTCATTCTGTCATCGAAATAATGACATCCGTATAATAAGAACTGAGCTACAGAGCAATCAGCTTTCATTGAAGCCAATCTGCATTTTGGAAAGGATTTCCACCCAGTTCTTCGGTTGTTGTTGATAGCTTAAAAACTGTAGCCTGGCCCTAGAAAAGCTTTCTTGGAGAACCTATTTTCAGATTTAATTTATAAATATATAATAGATTATATTTATATTACAAAATATAATTAATATATTCAAATCAAATCGATTGAGTTTTCTTGCTGAACGCTTGACCTGTTTTAAAAATAATTTAAAGTTGTTTAAGTTTACATTTTGGTTTAAATTTTTAGTAGATAGCTTGATCATAGATAAGTTTATAAGCAGTCTTGATGATTTCTTATAATAAAATATTATAAAATTGAAAGAAATCGAGTACAATTAATAATTATTTTTAAGAGATAAAAAATTATTAAAAATTAAAAAAATAAAAAATTATCCGTAATAATCATCATTTAAAATTATATTTTTAAAAAATTTAGAATGATATTCATTTTTATTACTCTTAAATTATAAATGATTTTCATCTCAATATTATTAAATTTAAGGCAAAAAAAGGATCTTTTTTAATCGTTCTCTTATTTCGTTTTGAAAAATATCTTATTTTGTAGCAAAAGAAATAATTTTGAAATTTCATTATTTATTTTAGAAAAATCTTTTCAATTCTAAAATTAACGAACGACAAGAAAGTATATATGTTTACATATAAGCAAAACTAAATCTCTAAGGAATAATTATTTATCCAATGCATAGCCAGAGTTTAAAATTATTATTTTTATATATTTTCAGAGTTTTGGGTGGGAAGCATCGCATATGTAGATATTACTTTTTGAATGATTTGAAAATGTTAATTAATATTAGTTTCATTGAAAGTAATTTATTGTTAACAATGGAATTTTAGAGTACAAATCCCCTTTCTATTTCTTAAGTTTTTAAAAGTTCTTCTGATCATTACTCTAATTATGAAAGATAATGTTTTGGTCACCATGCCACTTGACTAACTGAATTAGATTAATCTTACGATACTCTTCTTAGATGAACTTGGTTTATTTTACTGTCATGTAGCACGGAGGGGACACCAATGGCGGTGTGAATCATGATTCGACCACATATTACTTTGATATTAACAATGACTGTTTTGAAGAAGCTTTGGAACGGTATGCGCTGTTTTTTTCTTCTTTTTTTCTTTTTTTTTTTTAAATTTTTTGCAAATTTCTTAAAGTGTAATTTGACTTCCAGTAAGTGTTGGAAATGACTATGAAACCGACAAAAATATATTCAAATTTTTTGTATATTTAAAAAATCATATTCATATATTCATATTTAAATATATATTAAATATAAATACTAAAAAAAAAAATCTGAATTGTATAGGTTTCCGTCAAATATTATTCATTTGTGAATTTCATTGTTTTCTTGTAATTATTATTATTCAGCTTTTCCCAGTTCTTCGTTAAACCGTTGATGTCGGCTGAAGCTGCCCTGAGGGAAATCAAAACTATCGAGTCTGGTGAGCTTTCTTTTGGTCTTCCCCCTTTTTTTTTTTTTTGGTTTAGTATAGTGCAATACGATGCCTTCTACTTTCTAGCTAGTGGTGTTTTCGGAACACAACTCATTGATTCCATCTTCTCTCCTTCTCCAGCATACCAAAATGCTTTATTGTCTGACGGGAGGAGAATGATCCAGGTATATTAATTTTACTATGTTCTTGTGTCATTTCTTGCATCAAGTTAAAGAATTAATACTATATCAGAATATATCTCATATTTGTTGCATATAAGATATATATATATATATATACACACAAAATTTTAATATAATAAATGTCTCTTTTGATTTTATTGCTAATTGTTTGTATGCCCATCCTGATCAAATGATAAAAGGGTCGTAACGACATGAGAGTTTATGTTTAAGTTTTAGCATTGTCATCCAGCTTCTAAATTATCAAAATACGTGTATATATATATATATATATATATATGTCAACCCAAAATTTTATTATAAATTTAATTATATGATAGAAGAAAAAAGGCTCGCTTTTTATTAAGGAGGCAAATTTAGCCATGTATATGTTAAAGGTGTACAAAGAATAAGATTAATGGGTTTGGCTCGACTAGATTTAAGCTTAAACAGGTTTTGAGAATTGAGTTCGTCTGATTAAATTTTCTAATCAGTAAAAGTGTTTTTCATTTAATTTTAAAATACATTTTAAATATTAAAAAATAAAAAATATATTGTATAAAGTAACATTTTATCATTTAATAATAGGGCTAAATATATATTTAGCTCTTATAGTTTGGCCTGATTTTCAATTTGGTATTTAAAAAAAGTTTTTTATCAACTTGATACTTGAAGTTTCATTCTGTCATACATGTTGATCTTTTGGACTAATGCCTTTAGTCAATCGCTGATGTAGTAGTCAAACAACCAATTAGAGTTTGACACATTGCAAAATGCCACATCATTAGTGCCACATGATCACGGAAAAATTTTCAAAAATTAAAGATAAAAAGTTAAAATTTTCATGTTGATATGGCATTTTTGCCATGTGTCAAGCTTTCATTAGTTGTTTGACTTCCACATCAGTGGTTGACTAATGATGTTATCCAAGAGGTCAACATGTATGATGAAATGAAAGTTCAAGTACAGAGTTGACAAAAAATTTTTTTTTCAAGTACCTGATAATCTAGCTAAACTATAGGGGCCAAATTAATACTTAACCCTTAATAATAAAATGATAATGAAAAGGACAAGTTAAGATGTGCTCAGTTGTTGCTTTGAAAAAGTAAATACAAGCCAAATCATGGACACCGTTAACTCATGATTTTACATCTAGTGGTGAGAAAGATCCATCTAACTCAAAATTTGACGCTTTACAGTTTCCACCTCCAAGCTTAGAGGGTTGGATAGCTAATTGTGTTCAAAATGTTTTTTTTTCCTCATTTCAAAATGTAAATTACTTGATAAGGTCCAAAGAACCTTGCAGATAGCTTAGACACAGTTCCGCAAACTTTTTCCTATATGGTTATATTTTGAGATACACCTAGTTTCAAATGTTGATTTGCGTGTTAGATCTCTTCTTATCAACTAGTTGTTTCATTTTGCTCCTAGCCTGTCAAGATGAAACTTCAACAATTTAATGGCTG
>JBBYHK010027392.1:0-10220 GCA_038382065.1 Adansonia grandidieri | reverse complement strand
TTTTTCTTTTATCTGTTTAGTCGTTATATTCGCATTAGTACTTTAGTGTTTAGACTGAGTCATAGGTCTTTTGTTTTTGTTTCAAATAAAATTCGTATGTCTTTGTAAAATAAGGTAATGCCTCAGAGTTAGAGTGATGCCTGAAATTCCTCCCACCCATATGTGATAGGGGTTTTACGGATCATCCTAATGATGAGATACCCTTTTCAAAATGGAAATTGAGAATTTTATACAAATAAAACCTTTCAAATTCTGCCAGGTACTCCAGTAGGATGTGAAAGACATTTTGGTTTTTTTAGAACCTTTTATGTCCCTTTGGTTTTCCATCGGGGTATAAAAAGGGAATAATAAAAACTTTTGTGTCCCATTGGTTTTCTAGTGGGGGTGCATAAGACGTTCTAATTTTCAAAATGTAAAACCTCGATTTTCTCTCATGGAATAATAAAATCTTATTTTAACAATACGAGAATTGTAATTAAGTACCACATATTGAAGCTAGATAAAAAAAATTAAAGTTCAAATTAACCATGATCAATAAGGTACCAATTTTGGGTACCACGAGAGGGTCGATCCTTACTCGTGGCTGTAACTGACTCTTAAACCCTAAAAAATGATCTCTGGTACTTCGTAGACCATGAAATTTATCTTTAGGGTTTCATGACCCTTAAGGCATTAATTCTAACAGGTGACCAATCTCACCTGGCTAAAATAGATTGGTAGTGACTCCAAACAAATGGTCATTCGTGATGACTATTTAGGGTTAAAATGGGCGAATGATTCATCTTAACTACTGAGTCCCTAGAAATAAGAGAATATTAATATCGACATGGTCCTAAAAAAAAGAGAAGAATAAATAGTTTTGAAATAATGATACATCATGACTTATATAGTCAAGGGCTATTTAAGTCGGACTAGGTTAGGATTCGCATCCAGGCCATATTATGACAAATTTCAATTTTAATAAGTAAATATTAAACTTATTCGAGGGCAGGATAATTTACCTCTCTTTTCGAACTGTGATTGGGTTTAAGTTTTCTTATTTCAGCCAATTAATCATTTTTTTATTTAATAACATAATAATTTTTTCAAATAACGATACATCACGACCGATATAGTCAATGGCTATTTAAGTCAGACTTAGTTAGGATTCGCATCCAGGCTATGTTATGACAAATGTTAATTTTAATAAGTAAATATTCAACTTATTCAAGGGCCGGATAATTTACCTTTTATTTTGGACTGTGATTGGGTTTAAGTTTTCTTATTTCAGCCAATTTGACTTGAATCATTATTTTATTTAATAACATAATAATTTTTTATTTAATTATAAAAATATATAAGTGTTAATATAAAAATAATTTTTAATATTTTAATATATTTTAAACAGTGAATTGAGCTTATGAGCTAGACTAAATCAAATTTGGAGGAATTTAAAATTTTTTAGATTGTAACCCAATTAAACACGTGAACTGATTTAGAGATTAAATTGACCAATTACATTAAGATTTAAAATCAATCTCATAATTTTGATTGATGTGATATAGTAATCGAGGCAAAGGATATGTTGAATGAGAAGCAACAATTAATGATTTGTTATTAATAAATAGCCATAGTTTCTTTTCTCTTTTCTCGATGATTAACCTTTAAAAATATATATTTTATAAACTATTAGTGAAAAAATTCTACAAGTTAGATTAGAAGGATAAAACATTTCCTATTTATTTATTTCTTTAAATATAATTTAAGGGACTTCATCCTACTATTACTGCTAGTGGAGCTTTTTAACTTTACTGGCGATGTATCAAATAATTATTGAATTGACCAAATTAAAGTTGTTTTAGAAATTAATTATCAAAATAATATTGTTTTGAAACGCATTACCAAAATAATGCTTTTTTTTTTTTTGCTGTCATCAACATATTTGATTGTCTTCTGACTTTTGTACATATCTGATTTCTTTTATTTTAAGCATAAGTTATACAATACAAAAAAATAATTAAGATACGACTTAAAATATGACAGAAGATGAAAAGATAAAATGAATGTGACATGAAAAATGACACAAATATATGAAAAATAACATGAGTTAAAATACTACAAGACACAAAAAAAATAACACTTAATGAATGAGAAAAAACATGACCTGAAATACAATACTATACAAAAAAAAACACAAATATATGAAAAATAATATGATCTAAAACATTACATGACAAGAAAAATAATTTTTTTATTTATTCGTATCATACTTATGTTATTTTTATGTTGTGTCACATTTTTTTTCATGTCGTATAGTGTTTGAATTTTTTTGTATCATAAAAGTCATTTTTAAAATAAAATAAAAAAAAAGCTGACAGTGTCAGCATTAGTGTGCTTGTCGCTTCCCACAATGGAGGTGCTAAGCTTAATGGATCTTCTTTTAAAAAGACTCTTGACTTTGGCACCTCTAATAGGGAGACACCAATCAAATATGGATAAAAGTCAAAAAAGAGTAAAAATGTTGATATGGGAAAAATAGTAGTATTTTGGTAATATATTTTAATACAACATTATTTTAATAATTAATTTTTAAAGTAACTTCAGTTTGGTCAATCAACCTAAATAATCATCCTAAATATTAATTAATATTATTTATTTGGTATATTATTTGGATTTAGATGAGTGTTGTATTTGTGTATGTATTTTATATAAGTATACTTCAATTTTTTAAAGCTTTTCTACATGACTAAAGTATCATATCTTATACTCATATTCAAATATATATTAGACACAATATCGAATTAAGATATTTTTAAAAAGAAAAGATAATTATCCTATTCATCGATAATGGAAAGAAAAAACTTAGCAAGCGAAGTTAGTGGGATGACAAATGTTCTATAAAGTTATATTTAAAGATATACAACATAAATAAAACATGTATCACTCCCACAAATCTCACTTGTGAAATTTTTTTTTTTCATTCCATTTCACCATCAATGTATGAGATAATTATCATTTAAAAAAAAAATCAGAGAATAAAGTATGAACTTTAGACTAAAATTCCTTAAATCATTTCCTTTCAAGAAACTAACATAAACCGCATAAGTTTAATTTTCTCAAGTAGAAAATTTTAAAGAATTTAGCTTACTTTCATAATCAACTTGAAGAAAAAGATCCAAGTAACTATTCTACCAGAAGGGCTTCATACAATACATCCATTTAAAAAATGCAAAACATGGAGGAAGCTTTGTAAACCTTGAAAATTGGGTTAAATCCCTCCCCAAGGTGAAGAAGGAAAATTCCTAAATTATAAAATGTTACCTAATATCTACTTTTATAATC
Source organism: Adansonia grandidieri (assembly GCA_038382065.1). NCBI lineage: Eukaryota > Viridiplantae > Streptophyta > Magnoliopsida > Malvales > Malvaceae > Adansonia > Adansonia grandidieri. Next base: position 6,899 of record JBBYHK010027392.1, on the reverse strand, counting down.
CTTTTTTCGCAATTTATTTTATTGGTGCTTTGTTAGAATAAAAGAATTAGTTTTGGTCATTCAACTATATCATAGTTGAATTCTTTAATCCTTACCATGGACTAATTATTAAAGCACAAGATTTTGGAGCTCAATAATAGAATTGAGGCATCTATAATTGTTAATGGTTTTCTAGGTCGACGATAAGCATATGATAAAAAAAATTAAGTGATTAATCAGATAGTGTAAATCTGACAATCACAAAACATAATGAAAAGCTCCTAATATGGTTCTTCAGGACATGTTCTGATGTCTTAAGTTAGTTAAAATTTATCAAAAGAGAGAAAACAAAGATTGAATGCAAAGAGAATTCTAAAGAGCTATAGAGAAAAGAGTGATGAAAAGGGTAATTTGTAGTCTCCTCCTACCCTTTTATGTTTTTCCTAGAAATCTTAATGCTACTGTGGTCCCTCACCTTATTTAGCTTGCATACATTATGGGTGACGAAGTTATGGATGACCATTGTTATTTCATTTGACCAGTTAGTGGTGTCCTGACTCTATGATCTCTTAGATTTGATTATTGCTTGAATCAAAGCTTGAAAATGTCAAGGGATGATAATAAGATGAAACAAACTTAGCTTAGAGTTATGTTGTTAGCTTGAAGAAGAGACAACTCTTTAGGGAGAAAGCCGAGTGTCAAGTTAAATATTGAATTTATTGATTTTTTAAAAGTCCATTTTATATCTCTTGGGTCTCAATTTGTTTAGTTCTATGTGGGTCTTGAAGTCCAAATTGGACCAACCCATTTGTTTATTGGATTTTAAAGAATTTGGATTTGGTTAATGGATTTTGTTGTCCAAATTAGGTGGCCCATTTCCATTCTAATTCTATTTTTTATTTATTTATTCTATGTTTTCCTTTTCTTTAATTTTCTTTCTTTCTTTCTTTTTTGCAATAAATAAAAAGATTAGGAAATTAAAAAATAAACTTGAGAAAAAATTGAAAGTATAAAATCTTTTGCTTTTGAAATATTTAAGGCAACAAAGAAAATGAAAAATCAAGTCAGTTTCGATTCAACTCCTATAAAACAAATAGACGATAATCATCAGAGGACACTAATAACAATTTCAATAATAAAAAATAGAATATAGTCACAATAAAGGTATTGGTTTTTAAAGGTATTTTATTGTAAAAATAAATTCTTTTGCTTGATGCATAAAGATATTTTAAAGGTAAAAAACCATAGTAGTTTTGAAAGAAAAAAGAATAAATTTTCCTTGGTTTTGATTTTTTTCCAAGAAATAGTAAAGTTTTTTTTTGAAGATTTTTTTCTAGAGCTAAAACCATTATGAAGAATTTGTCTTTTGAATTAAGAGAGCAAAGTTGTTTTAAAAGAAAAATGATTTTAAAAATCAAAAGGAACTTAAGTTTATTCTTTTAAGGGAAAATCTAGAAATTTCAAATTTCCAACGATTGGTTGAAATTTGTAATCACCATAACCAAGGTTCTCATGGGTGGATTGAGCAAGAGCATTTTTTTTAAAGACATCAAAGAATGAGCCTAATCAAAGACAAAATTCAAATTTTAAAAGTGAAGGGGGTTGGGTCCACGCGACACGGGTGTTGACCCACTTGGGCCCAAGCGAGTCTTGACCTGTTAGTATTATATATTTATTTTTTTAATTTTAGTTATATTTTATTTTTTTATATTTTCTTTCCTCATTCTTTTTTAATTTTCATTCTTTTCATTATTTTTCCAAATAGTTTGTTTTTTTAAATTAGCTAATTAATTTATTCAATTATCTATTTGTTGAAGTGACTTTTTAGTGTTAATTATCATTTAGTATGGTTTTTATTATTTTTATTGATTGATTATTTATTTATTTGTTTATTTTATTTTGTTTGTTTCTTAATATTAACCGTTCATTTATTTTTGTTTTTTGTGAATATTAATATTTTGCATTTTTATTTAAAGTATTTTATTTATTTATCGTGTTTGCTAATCATGATCATTCAAATTAATTAGATTTTTTTGTATTAATTCAGAGTACATTTCCTTGACATAATTTAAAATAGTGAATTAAATTAAAAATAGGTGGAGACTATCCTATGATGGAATTTTAAGTGAATTGTAAATGGTCGATTTTCAAAGAAATTTTTAGGTTAGAATGACTTTCTTAAATTCCGTCAACATAATGGAAAGTAGGGGATGATTTCAATATAAATCGTTGAAATCTAATTTTAAGTTAAACAACAATAATATATCTTGACAATAAAAACCTTAAATTAAAATCAAGTTATTTTACCATAAAACTAGACCTAGCAATTTTAGACATGACACAAAAATATGATATATGTAAGACACGATTTAATCATGTATGGATTTTATATAATCCCGTTTCATGTTATAATCTTGTCGACACGTTTATGACATAAAATTTTCATGTCACAAACATTTAAAACACACATAATACATGTAAAACATGGTTTACATCTATCCATTTATACGGCTAAGACACGATTAATTAATCATATCGTAAACAATAATCATGTTCATGCGTATCTGTTAACACGTTTAAAACATGATAATTTAACATGTCATAAATAGGTAGACATGTTTAAATTAATAAATTTATATATAAAAAACATTAATTTTTAATATAATTATATAATATATATAAACTATAAATATTATTTTAAACTTTTAATTAAAAACTTATTTAATATATAAAAATTATTTTAGGCATCTAAATAATATCCATTTTACTTTAGTTATTAGTAATAATATAATTGTAAAGATGAAGGTTAAGTATAACCAACATGATTTATTCATATAATTTCCAAAATATTATGATTATAATTTATAAATAATTACTTAAATGTAATATCCAATTCCAATATTATATAATAGCATTATATAATAGAAAAGTTAACTTGATTATATAAATATTAATGTAAGAATAATATATCATCATCTTATAACCTCATTAAAGTATAGGCTCAATCTTATTAATTAATAATAAAATAGGTTTCATATTTTAAATCTCATATTAAACTATTAATATGATTATACATTTGTAGTAGGATACTAACTTATTATTATTAGTAGTAAGTAGTAAATTAGTAATTGGAAACAAGGAAATACTAATTAATATTAATAAGCTATATAGTAATTCAAACAAATTTTTTATATATTTTAAAATTATGGCTCCTAATGGTGTGAATTGTGATTTATAAAGTGACATGCTATAGTTAGAAAGTAAAATAGCTTGAAAATGAAGGAAAAAAGGAAGTTGATTGGTAGATTAGTTGATAATATCAGTGTAATTCATGTCATAATCGTGTTTATGCGTAATTTGTCTTAATCGTATTTTCGTGTTATTCATGTTGTAATCATGTCGTGGCATATTAGACATAAACGGATCAATTTTAATCGTGTCGTGTTGCATGTAAGATGAATATAAACTATGTCATGTTTGTCTTTCAAGTTTGACACGATTAATTAATCATGTTGTGTTCGTGTATCAAGTAATCATATCATGTAAAAAATGAGACATGACACGAAGCATGACACGATGACAGGAATTGCTAGGTCTACATAAAACATTCATTGAATTTGACAATGGAGCCTCTTCAGGAATCAAATGGTTTTTCTTGAATACTTTTAAGGTGAAGAGGTTTTTTTTTTTTTTTTAATTCTCTAGAATGATGGAAAAAACCTTAAATAAATTTTTAATATTTAAAATATCGAAGCTAAAGACAATTGAATTATCATAAATTTAGGGTAATACTAAACTATTTAGGTATTGTCCACATAGACAAGTATTATGGGGTGCTAATCCTTTCTTATAAGTAACTGTACTCCTGAACTCAGTTCTAATAAAGTAGACTAGAACTTATCCTTTTTAAGTGCCTTTGTCAAGTTTAAGATTAAATTAAAAAGGATAGATTTATTAAGGTGGGTAATCATACCTAGATAAAAAAATTAATTGCAACTCTTGATAATTTGCATCTAGCATGCTAAATTTGTCTTAAAATCATTAAGACAATTAATAAAAATTCTATATCTATTCTAAATACAGTTAAAATATAAAAGTTATAAAAATTATATTGTGAAAAACTTAACATTTCATTTCATTTCATTTCTTAAATTATACATCATTAGATTTTGTTAACTAATTTCCTCTATTTCTTTAAAATTGAGATGGTTATTGTTGAAATCTTATTGGTCCTCCTATGTCTTTTAAGTTACATTAACAAATTTATTTCAAATAAAGGCCAAGAAGGAAATTATATTTTATAATTACATCAAATAAAAATAAATAGCTAACAAACAAAGAAAAAAAGACAAATTAATGGTTAAGAAGGGCTATTATAACTTCAAAACCACATGCCACCCTTGCTAAGCGCTACCTACTAAAACAATAGATTTTATTTAGAAAACATCAACACTATATATAGTACCTCCTTGCATTATTTTTCAAGCATACAATTATTAAAAGTAAAGAAACAAATAAGCATTTATTGTCCTTTTTCTCCCGTAAATGCTTCTATCATAGTCATTTCAAATGGATCATCAAGTAATCTTTTTTAGTTTCCTCATGATTACATTTGGTGTTGGCATTCATGGTTTTTCGATGAATGATTTGATAAACAAATTACCAGGACAACCAAACATTAATTTTAGGCAATTTGCTGGGTATATTGATGTCGATGACGAAGCTAGTCAAAGTCTTTTCTACTATTTTGTTGAAGCTGAAAAGGATCCTATGACTTAACCACTCACTGTTTGGATAACTGGAGGTCAGGTTCTTTTATCTAGACTTGAAAGTGAATGTCAGATATGGATGTCTACGATATGAATATATTTAATTTTTTTTTATAAATCTTCACATATTTGAAGAATTATAGTTTCATACCCATACCTAATTTGATAAATAATCAATGGTCATATAGAAAAATGTTCATGAACCATGCCATATACGATCAAAAAAAGTTTGAATTTTATTTCATGAAATGTGCAGGGCTAGGGTGCTCTTCAGTTGGAGATGGATTTTCAAGTGTTGGTCCATTTGTTACTACAAATAATGCTCATGGTCTTTAAAGAAATTTATTTTCTTGGAACAAAGGTTTTCTATTTTCTAACTTATAGCATAGATTTGATAATTTGTGTATATGTATTATATTTTTGTTTTCCTATATCATTCATGTAAATATAAACATAACAGAAGTATTGAATGTGTTAAAGTCCAAAACATTAATATATGATATGTATTAAACATGTAGTATATATTACATGATTTTCATGTTTATTAAAAATTTTATATTTATATCATATATTTGTATTGTGTATCTTAATTTTTCAACTAATATATATGTTTCAATGTCAAACCTCCTATTCATTGACTCCCCTATTGGATCTGGATGGTCTTATTCAAACACAAGCAGCGATTATCATAATGGAGATGATAGCACTAGTAAGATGAAAACCCAAAATAAATATTTATTTTCTCTTTTTTAGTTTTTACTTTAAATATTTTAGTCATTTTTCTTACATAATCTGAAAATCTTCATTTGTTTGTTTCTTACAGATAAAATCTTGATTACATTCATGCTAAAATGGTATGAAAAGTATCCAAATTTCAAGTCTAGAGATTTATATCTTTCAGGAACAAGTTTTGCAGGTTCAACAAATATTTTTTTTCCTACTCTCAAACTACATAAGAAAAAATTTTAAATGGATTAATAGATACCTAATGAAAATAAAATAAAAAAATAAAGATCACCCTAACATATTATTTTTTCATTATGTTTTCCAATACATATATATATACCCAATTTTAATGTACAATTAAACCTATTTAAAGATTGGATTTTAAGCATGATATTTGAAATCCAAGTCTAACTTAATTTAATGTAAATTAACTATTTAATTCATACAACATTATTTTTTTTAATTAAATTTTTAATGAAAATATAAAATATCAATATAAATATTTTTATTTTTGAATAATAAAACAAAAATTTTTTATTTAATGGATTGAAATGTGATTCAAATCTTGAGTATAAAAATTTATTAGACAATCCATGAATAGATCTTCATATAATACACAACATTGTTACATAGTTATAAAAGCTAAGAAATATTTGTGGTTTTTTTTTTTCAGGGCACTTTGTATCTAATCTTGGTAATTCTTTACTTGATTACACCAAACAATTAAAAGAATTCAAGTTTAATGTCAAAGGATTGGTCGTAAGTACAACTTTATCTAATTAATTAAACTACGACTCTCTATATATATGTATATATAATTGTATATATGAATTTAGATCGATTTATAGGTTAGGTTGCAGCTTAATTTTTTTCTTACATAGGCCTGAGCAGAGTCAGGCTTAGTTCAGTTCAAAACCTCATATCACTCTTAAAGAACATATTAAAATTTTTATATTAATATTTATATATTTTATAAATAAATTTAAGTAAAATATAATTTTTTATTAATGAATAATAATTTAGATCGGATTGGCCTGAATTGAAAAAATCATTTATAGACTCAAACTAATATAACCAAACCTATCGAGTTGGATAGATAATGTTGCCCTTAAACATGTCTAGATTGATTTGTGCAATGTTAATCTTAAGATTTGATGGTGGATTTTCTTTTATTTTTGTAACTTTTTAAGCAGCTAGGGAACCCAATGCTTCGTAGAAAGCTAGACGTTCTAGCAAGGTCTGATTTCTTTTTCTCTCGAGGGATGATTAATAGTGAATTGCATGAGCAAATCATGAAAGAATGCAATGCCATTGATGAAAACAATTACTTTTCTAACATTAAACCAATTGGACCGCCACATGCATAAATCTTATGACTAAAGCACCTTTGATTGCTTTCAAGACTGATGACCCTGCAACTGCCAA
>JBBYHK010027381.1:0-10220 GCA_038382065.1 Adansonia grandidieri | reverse complement strand
AATATGTTTGTGCCTTGATATGAGCTTGTGGGATGTTAAAGTATGTTCTCGAGTCTGATCGGGGTGATACGGAGACATTGGAATGTCTTGAAACAAAATTCGGGAAAACAACTTATTTTGACCATGACCAAAAACAGGGGATAGCATTGCGCTATCCTGCTTCTCGAATTTATTCTAAATTGGTCTAAAAGATTTAGAGGGTGGACAAGTATGGCTAGAAAGCTAACTCGATGAGGTCAACCTAAAAATATTCCCACTACCCCGAAAAAAAGCTTTCTAGGGGCAATAAATTTTCAAATTCGTATTGATAGTGCTGCTGGCAGAGCATATGAGGAACAAAGTGTGTCAAAATTTGAAATATCACCCCGGACTCATTCAGTATCAAAAAAATTGCAAGTGATACCTTTCTGAAAAGGGAATTTCATGAATATTTTACGAAAAATGTTTGAAAAATTTGGAAAAATAATTTAGTGGGCCTGAATGGCCCAACCAGAATACATGTTCAGATTCTAGATGTTTCGGATAGTTTAGACTTGAAAACTCATAACTCTCTCATCCGGAGTGATAAAGGGGTGAATAAGACATCATTTTAAAGATAATTCGACATGCTTTGATAGAAAAATATCAAAAAATTCATGAAAAATTGTTTAGGATTTTAAAGTGATTTTTTAATTTGCAACAGTTATGCTGCCAGCAGGGGACAAAGCAAAGTAGGGGATATTTCTTGTTTTCCTTATGTTTACGGGCCTACACTCGAGTCATTGACATTCGAATGTCCATTATTGAAGGGAAAGAGTGGCATGAGCATCACGAACTCATTTGCACTGCCTCAGAGTAGTTTGGGACAATGAAACAGTCCATTAATCATACCACTCAAGGTTTTGACTCAAAAACAAGGCACAAACATTTGGAGGATGAGTGTAAAGTCATTTTTGTTGCAAAATCAGAAGATTTGAGCTTGTTTACCTAAGATTCCAGATCTGGAAAACTTAAATTTCCCCTTGATATTTTGCTAGCTTTAAGGAAAGTGCTAAGTCCATGCTAATCCTCATTGGTTGAGGTTAATGTGCTTGGCTTAGGCAGTTTCGAAAATCATTTTTTATCATCCATCAAACATGCATTTTGACAACAAACATACAAGGGGATGGCATATAACATGAATGGGGATGCTAATTTTACTAATGGCCTAGACAAAGAAAATGTTATGCACTTTGACAAGAAAATGTTATGGATGCTGAAAATGACAATGATTCATGCAAGTTAAGGTGTAAATGTGCTTGAAATGTGTTAGGCTAATGATTCATGCATGGATTAATGATAACAAGATGCATGAACATGGCAAAAAATGCATGAGCAAGAGATATCAAAGTAATAAGGATGAAATGAGGTATTTTGCACATAAAAGGTGCATTAAGGCATCCAAATCCTAAACTACCACAACCAAAAGCCACAATAATGCATGATAGTCCTAAGAGGGTGATGAAAACATGAAGAGCTCGCTAAATGATGAAAATGCTGAAAAACAAAAAATAAAAGTGATAAAGTGAGAAGTTATACCAACAAAACTTTACTTCTAGGCCAAATGATTTGAGCAGTAGAGATGGCTTGAATTTTGGTCTTTTCCTTATTGTTAATAAGCAAGAAAAAGAGAAAAATGATGAGGTTTTGGTTCTGGTATGGATAAGGGTGATTTTTGGAGGGTGTAGTGGATGAAAGTAAGTGTTTTGGGGCTTTTTTTGGGTGGTGGGTGAAGAGCTACGAGATTTGGTTTTCTTGGTGTATGAATGTGTTTTTGGAAGTGTAAATAAGCTGGGATCTAAGCTTTTTCTGCTGAGATAGAAGTGGTCCATTTATACTAGTCTTTTGGAGCCAAATTGGAGGTGTTTTTGGCTATTTCTCAAGGGGACAAGGTGATGTCAACATGGTGGCTATAGGGTGGCTGCAGGAAGCAACTTGCTGCCAATGTGATGTGTATCGAGTGGCTAGATTAAATGTCAAAATGCTTTTCCAGCAAATAGGGTGGCTGATGGTGATATTGGTTAACAACCTAAGGAGTAGGGTGATCATGTGATGTTGGCCCTCTTTTGATCCAATTTAGACTTCAAAAAGATGTTATGATTAATTCAAAAGTCTAAATTTGTAATGTAATATGTGTTTTAATCTTTCCTTATGCAAAAAAATGAGTTAAAATCGAGTTTTGGATCAATGGTGGACGAGTCAAAAATGCCCGAACCGTGAAAATGGCCTGCATGTATCGATACATTACATAATGTATCAATACATTTAGTCCAAAAACCTTATGTGTATCGATGCAATGAACATTGTATCGATACAATGATCAATGTATCGATACTATGAACCATTGTATCGATACTATGAAATATTGTATTGTATTGATACTATGAACCATTGTATCGATACTATGAACCACTGTATCGATACATGTTAATATGTATCGATACATTCCTTTACAGAATGCATGTTTTGGTCCTGGCATGGTCTAGTATCGATACAGAGGCTTATGTGTCGATACATCTACATGTTGTATCGATACATATAGGGACATTTCCAATTTTTGGTGCATTAGAGCATTGTATCGATACATAAAACCATGTATTGATATATTCAAGTAAAATTGTGAATTTTCTCATATCTTTTGTCCTTGGATATCTTGGACTACGTTATTTGATGCCATGCCTTCACATTTACCTTTTATACGATCCCTAGACCTTCTTGACATCCTTAAAATACTTTTCGTCGGGTGACGATCTTCGCCCCTTCTTACGTCTGTGCTCCAGATTGCTAAAAAATAGCCTAGACAAAATGAGGTGTTTACATCTACCCCTCTTTGACCGTTACTGAGAATCAGGAACAGGGCAAAGACAAATAGACACTATTTTGTTTGAGGTGGATTGACGCTCCCTAGAACATTAGGGTGTTAGGTTTTCTAAGGTTTGACCCCCTTTGGTAGGTGTAGAGTAACATGGATTTGATGTGGGTGCCACCAATTTGTGTGGACTTTGACTTAGACTTTGGTGCCACCAGCTCATATGGGCTTTAACTCGGGTGCCGCCAGCTCGTGCAGGCTTTGACTCAGACTTGGGTGCCACTAGCTTGTGTGGGCTTTAACTCGAGTGCCACCAGCTCATGCGAGCTGTGACTCAGACTTAGGTGCCACCAACTCATCTGGGCTTTGAAGAGGGTGCCACTAACTTGTGGGCTTTAAAAGGGGTGCCACAACTTTTGGGCTTAAAAGGGTGCCATGACTTGTGAGCTTTAAAAGGTGCCATTGACTTGTGGGCTTTAAGGGGTGCCACTGACTTGTGGGCTTTAAAAAGGGTGCCACTGACTTGTGGGCTTTAAAAAGGTGCCACTAACTTGTGGGCTTTAAGAGAATGCCAGGACTTGTGGACTTTAAAAAGGTGCCACTGACTTGTGGGCTTTGAAAAGGGTGCCACGACTTATGGACTTTAAAAAGGTGCCACTGACTTGTGGGATTTGAAAACGGTGCCACTGACTTATGGGCTTTAAGGGGTGCCATGACTTGTTGGCTTTAAAAAGGGTGCCACGAGTTATGGGCTTTTGAGAGAATGCCACGACTTATGGGCTTTAAAAAGCTGCCACTGACTTATGGGCTTTGAAAAGGGTGCCACTGACTTGTGCTTTAAGGGGTACCACTGACTTGTGGGCTTTAAAAAGGTGCCACTAACTTGTAGGCTTTAAAAAAGTGCCACTGACTTGTGGGCTTTGAAAAGGGTGCCACTGACTTATGGGCTTTAAAAAGGTTCCACTGACTTATGGGCTTTGAAAAAGGGTGCCACGACTTGTGGGCTTTAAAGGGGTGCCACTGACTTATGGGCTTTGAAAAGGGTGCAACTGACTGTGGGCTTTAAAAAGGTGCCACTAACTTGTAGGCTTTGAGAGACTGCCACAACTTGTGGGCTTTAAAAAGGTGCCACTGACTTGTGGGTTTTGAAAAGGGTGCCATGACTTGTAGGCTTTAAAAAGGTTCCACTGACTTTTAGGCTTTGAAAAGGGTGCCACTAACTTATGGGCTTTAAGGGGTGCCACGACTTATGGGCTTTTGAGAGAGTGCCATGACTTGTAGGCTTTAAAAAGGGTGCCATGACTTATGGGCTTTAAAAAAGTGCCACTGACTTGTGGGCTTTGAAAAGAGGTGCCATGACTTGTGGGCTTTAAAGGGGTGCCACTAGCTTGTGGGCTTTTAAAAAGGTGCCACGACCTGTAGGCTTTAAAAGGGTGCCATAACTTATGGGCTTAAGAGGGTGCCACAACTTGTGGGCTTTAAAAGGGTTACCACTAACTTGTGGGCTTTAAAAGGGTTGCCACTAACTTATGGGCTTTGAAGAGGGTGCCACGACTTGTAGGCTTTAAAAGGATGCTGACAACATTTTTTGATAAAACTTCAAATACCAGAAGTTCATGATAAAATTTCCTGTTGAAAAGGATTTTGGCACTAGTTCATGCCAAAGCTTTTGACGAATGTTCTCGACAAAAGTTTTTGATGATAGTTTCTAGACAAAAATTCCTTACCATTAGCACTTTCGACATGAGGTGCTGAGAAGAGAAGGACCTTACTTGAATGAAACTTAGTTTGCGAAGCTAGAGTTTTTACCAAGAATTCCTTGGAGGTTCAGCAAACATGGCTTGAAGTGATATTGTAAAAATGATATATGATGGCAATGTGAATGCATGATATGAAATGCTATCATGATTGCATGATGTGAAGTCTAATACGGGAGATGGTTGTAGTTCTCCTTGTTCATCATTCAGACTCTCAAAGGGATGGCGATTTGTCCTTGTTGCAACCATGGACCAGAATTTTCCTTATCTTGCTAGGGATTGTAGGTTGTCCTTGCTCCACTGGGGATGTGACCAAAAATTTAGTCTCAAGAATTTGGACTGCTGCGTTTTTTGATTCGAGAGGCTCAATCATTTTCTTGACAAATGGAGGGCATTACCAACAATTTGGAGACTATTCGACTGATCAGGTTAATGTCTCTGGTTTTGATAGGATTCTAATAGAATGCATGGGTCGATTTTGGTTAGCTTGAAATGGTTTTTCTTGAGATGAGGCTTGTGAAAGCAAGAAATGGTTTGGTGTATAATCATGCCAAACAGGTGTTTGGACGTGACAACTTCATAATCTCGATGATTAGGGCATAAGCAGAGTTCTTTATGCTTTTTTTTTTCTTTTTGATGTAATGTCAAGATGTCCTGAGGCGTATTTCAATTAATTATCAAACATTATCAACTAAATGACAAGTGTAAAATAAATTGTATAGGGGTCAAAAGAAACAAGGTAATATTTATTTATGACAAGAAAGAGACATAACTCAATATACTATTTGACAAGCAATTGATAGGGTAGCGAGAAAAATGATCTTTTAGGTCAAAGATGCCTCTGACAATCATGACATGGATGTTCTTTAGGTGCTTTTCAGAATCCTTCTCGAATAATGAATGTGCCTAGTATGAGCTAACCTTCGAAAGATCCCTAGGATTGCTTCGCTTTGTTTTATAGGTGTTCTCGATTCATGCCCCATCAAAATTGATCTTCTTAAATCACCCTTGCAGGTTTTCAACTGTAGTCAGGTTGGCTGCCCGGATGCCCCTTTTTGGATTTTTATCTGGACCTTTTTTTGTTTTCTTTTTCCTTCTTTTTTTTTTGCTTTTTTTTGTTTGTTTGTTGTTTTTTTTTGCTTTGTTGTTTTTTTTCTCTCTTTTTTTTTGTTTTTTTTTGTTTTCTTTCTTTTTTTTAAGGACGCCTTTTCAGGTTTTCGCCTTCTACATGTAATATTTCCTAGCAAAATATGAGTTGACTGGGTTAGGCAAGGCATTGCCATCAATTTTTGACAAGATTAGGGCCCCTTCAGAGAAGACTTGCTTCACAGCATATGGTCCTGCCAATTAGGAGTTCACTTGCCCACGTATCTTTGTGAATTTGGAAGATCTTTTTTTTAATACCAATTTGCCTGGGTAAGATCATCGTGGGTGCATCTTTTTGTTGTGGACTCGAATCATGCGTCTTTGATGCATTTAACCATGGCCAATTCATTTTTCCTTGATGAGATTGAGCTGGTCGTATCTGTTCTTGACCCATTCAGCCTTTCTAAGTTTGGTTTCCATCAAAACTCTGAGAGAAGGGATCTCAACTTTGATGGGCAATACGATTTTCATCCCATAGACAAGTGAGGATAGGGTAGCATTCATGGAAGTTCGAACTGAGGTTGGATAGGCATAAGGTGCAAAAGATAGCTTCTCATTCCAATCTTTATAAGTTTCGGCCATTTTCTCAACCATTATTTTGATGTTTTTATTGGCCACGTTAACTACCCTATTCATGTTTGGGCGATAAGGATGGAATTATCATACTGGATCATGAACTGTGAAAGGTCTGGTGATGCAGAGCTTTCTTTGAAACCTTCTTCAGAATCAACTTCACTAGTGCAAATTGACTGTTCGAAATTAATCTTCAAAAACCCATCAGACACATCCATGTCACTATCGTCAAGACATTTGAAAGGGTAAAGAAATAGGCATTGCAAAAAAAAGCACACACACACACACACTCTGAGGATTCAGATGGAGGCAAAAGAGTAATTGAGACAAAGAGATTGAAAAGTGATGTAGGGACAAAATATGGAATGATATATGCAAAAGTCATTTCATTGATAATGTTTGATAAAGATGCCTCTTACATAGGACACCTACCTGCCTTTGGGCAAGGGCAGGTAGGTTTTCATTTCTTGACATTACATGAAAGGGGCTAGAAAAGTGCAGAGGCTTCCATCATGACCCCATCATCAAAATCAAGTCTTGATGGAAGGACACAAATTCTATGGCTTGGTATCGATCATGTTTGCAGCTGGCTCAGTGTGGTTTGGTAAAGGATTGGCAGCAACATTTGGTCCTAGTTCATCCCAAGCTGTAAGACTTTTGCGTTGATTATATTTTGCACATTTTGTTTGAAATACATGCAGTTCTCAATGTCATGCCCGGCTACCCCAACATAGTATTCACAGTAGGCGTTAAGGTTGTACCATGGTGGGTATGGTGGCTTTTTTTCTGAGACAGATCCGAGCCACTAAGTGATTTTGGAGCAAGGTTTGGTAGAGCTCCTTATAGGTCATAGGGATAGGATCAAAATGTTGTCTTGGTTGATTTGCACCTCGATTACCGGGTGCATTATTGGTTGTTCAATTGGTAGTTTAGTGGACCTGTGGAGGGTAGCCTTATGGTGGGTTTGATGGGATTGCAAGGGATGGGTTATAAGTGGTGGCATAGATTGGCTGAGGTGATATTGTGACAGGGTAAGAACGTGGCACTCTTGAGTAGCGAGGGTTGGATGCTTAATGCTGTCTTGGCTGAAACGAGTCAGCATAATTTATAGCATTAGTCTCTTCTTCCTTCTTCTTACCAGCAATAGGCTTTTTACTCGATCCAGCTATTTCCCCAGCAGACATTCTACCATTTTTAATGATGGCATTGATCATTTCTCCAGAGAGAACCAAGTCCATAAATTTCTTGGTGGCATTCCCTACAAGCTTCTTAAAATAAGGAGCATATAAGGAATGAATGAAAGTAACTGTCATTTCTTTTTCTGTAAGGGGAGGTTGGACTAAGGTTGCTTCCTCTGTCCACCTTTGGGCATATTACCTAAAACTTTCAGTGGATCTCTTCTCAAAATTCATCAGGGAAAGTCGATCTGGTCCCCAATCTGATACATGCTGGTATTGATTTAGAAAGGCGTTAGCTAAGTTAGCCCATGATTGAATTTTGACATTGTCTAGCTCGATATACCATCGAGCTACTGCCCCAGTAAGGCTATGCTAGAAGCAGTGGATGAGGAGCTTTTCGTTTTTCTTATACTTGGCCATCTTTCACAAGTACATTTGGATATGGACAGAAGGATCGGTGGTTCCACTAAACTTTTCAAACTCTGGGACTTTAAACTTCAGGGGAATGACAAGGTTGGACACCAAAGACAACGATTGAGCGTTAAGAGCTCTGAACTTGTCAGTCCCCTCAATAGCTTGGAGGCATTTTTCCAGTAGTTGGAATTTGCTCACTTTTTCTGTAGTCATAATGGACTTTTAACCTTCTATTTTTTCTAGTTCCTCATGGTTAAGGGCTATCAGATCTGCTGATGAGACTCCCACATTCACCCCTTAAGTATCAGGAATAAATTGACCTGCCGCAATGGGATTTAGGTAGATGACTAGTGGAGCCTGAGCGGCAGGTGTAGGAGTGGGTTGTTGTTCTTGTCTAGGTTCCCCTTGGGCGAGTTCTGGATAATTAGCAGGGGGACCTTTAATGTTGGGAGAATCGTTCCTTGTTTCAGCAGTGCTGGCTTGCCCTTTTCCTCTCATAGAGGTTGTCATTAGGTCCATAAGTCTCGCCATCTAAGTTTGCATTTCATTTTGTTGATGGAGCATCTGGTCTTGTGATTCCTTAACCATTACCTCAAGTCACTCAATACGAGCTTCATGATCACTCTCCATGATTTCTTTACGACATCGCATGTTGTAGCGATGCAGGATGTTAGGTTCCATTTTCCTGATTAACCCCGGAGTCTCTTGCACTTTTATGGCCTAATTCTTGTATTAGACTTCTACTTGAAAATGTATTTATTGATTAGTGTTTATGATGTAATGATGAGTTAAGATAATGAATGATCAATGCAAGTGTAAAAAGGTAAAAGTAAATATGCATATGCATTTGAGACAATTGCATCCTGGAACAGCTTCATTGATAAGATTTTGCATAGAGCCCTAAAAAGTCCCTTGTTGAACACTGAACCAGAACAATTGTCCCAAAATGATGATGGTCATGATAATTATGATGAGATGATGCATGCGTCAGAACATAAACAAAGGGAAATGCGTTAGTCAAATGTAAGAAATTAAAAAATTTGAGAACAACAGAGAAAAATACTCATAAGATGTCTCAACCAAGGTGGTGAGATAAGAAACAGGCAGTGTGTCAACATGCAAGATGCAATTTACCCTTCATGAGGTGATGCAATATCTCATTTTAATGGAAAAATAATCTACTAGTGGTGATATTCGTTTATCACCACTAGTGCGGATGCGCGTTAAGCCATGACTCGGACAGCATAATGGCTTGCAGTATAAGACATTATGAATGATGGTTTTTGTTCATCGTCACTTATTTATACAAAGGTTAGCCATCATTCGAGCGGCACGACAGCATGCCTTGATAAATGATTATATACTCATTGTCACCTACATAATTATGATAATTAGGAGTAAAGGTTAGGAATGTTTCCCCGAGTGACCCTATTCTCTGGGTATTCTAGCAGCATTCCAGTATGGTTTGACATGGTTTAGCTCATAGGGCTCACTATATGAGGTTTAAGTTGACACCTAAACAGGTATTTGAATTACTTCTTCATCCGATAAGGACAGTCGAGGGAACCTGATCCTAAACCCATCATGGGTTTGGCAGAACGAGTTCGATCCGTTGGATGTATTTCCCTATGTAAATGTGGAGGGTTACTCACGAGAGACATAAGTAATTTACATCCAGGAAGTTATTGCCATGCCTATGTGGAGGGTTACTCACGAAGGTAGATAGCTCACTTCCTCCTAATGATTAGGTTATAACCATGCCATGGAGTTTGGTGGGACACTAATGCACATGCAAGTGCGTGTGTGACGGGGAAACGAGCAAACCTTTTTATTTACTTTTGTATTACCATTTTTATTAAGCTAATGATTATTCACAAAAAATAAAACAATCCTAAAAATCATATCAAACAAAAGATTAGATGATAAAATGACAAAAGGGTCATGGTTAAATAATGACCGAAAGAATCGGGAACCTAGAAAGACATGGCTAGTTATTGGTGTAACTCTCTATACCATCCCCAATGGAGTCGCCAAGCCATCGCAACGTACCACAAGATGGAGGATCTATGAGTGCATACGACTTAAAATATTTTTCTGACTTGGAAATGTCTTCTTGATTGAGACTATTCTTTGGCGATGTGATGAGGACGAGAATATACAAATTCTTGACTTGTGGTACAGTGAAAGGGATCGTAAGATGAATCATTCATCTTATTGGTCTCGGATGACCATCGTAAAATGGCCAATTCTTGGAGTCGCCACCGATCATTTAGGGCTAGGCATGATCAGATGCCTATTGAAACCTATGTTTTGAGTTACGAAACT
>JBBYHK010027370.1:0-10222 GCA_038382065.1 Adansonia grandidieri | reverse complement strand
TGGATGTAAATGACCTATGTCCCTCGTGAGTAACCCTCCGCATTTGCATAGGGAAATACATCCAATGAATCGAACCCGTTTCACCAAACCCATGATGGGTCAGGATTGCAGTCCCTCTACTATCCTTACAGGATGGAAGAGCAATTTGGATACCTATTTAGGTGTCAACTTAAACCGTATATAGTGAGCCCTACGAGCTAAACCATGCCAAACTATACTGAAATGCTGCTAGAATATCCGGAAACATTCCTAACCTTTACTCTTAATTACCATAATTATGTAGGTGATAATAAGTATACAATTGTCACCCATAATTGCATTTTTATCATTTATCAAGGCATGCCTTCGTGTCACTTGAGCGACGACTAACCTCTATATAAATAAGTGATAGTGACCAAAAACCATTGTTCATAATGTCTTATACTGTAAGCCGTTATACTGTTCGAGTCATGGCTTAATGCACATCCACGCTAGTGATGATAAACAAATATTACTACTGGTTGGTGTTTTTTCCATTAAAATATTGCGTCACCTCATGAAGGGCAGATTGCATCCTGGTATGTTGAGATACTGCCCGTTTCTTGTCTCACCACCTTGGTAGAGACATGTTATGATTTTTTTTCTGATGTTCTTAAATTTTTTATTTCCTTACATTTGTCTCCTATATATTCCACTTACTTTCCCTTTGTTTGTGTTTTGATGCATGCATCATTTCATCATAACCATCATGATTGTCATCATTTTGAGGCAATTGTTCTAGTTTAGTGTTCAGCAAGGGACCTTTTTATGACTCTATGAAAGATGTTATCGACAAAACTATTCCAAGATTTAATTGTCTCCAATGTATTTGCATATTTACTTTTACTTTTTTACATTTGCATCAATCATTCATTAGCTTAACTCATCATTGCATTATAATCGATACATTTTCAAGTAGAAGTCTAATACGAGAATTGGGCCATAAAAGTACAATGGACTCTAAGGTCAATCAGGAAAACGGAACCTAACATCCTGCATCGCTACAACATGCGACGCCGCAAACAAATCATGGAGAGTGATCATGAAGCTTGTATTGAGCGACTTGAGCTAATGGTTAAGGAATCACAAGACCACATGCTCCGTCAGCAAAATGAAATGCAAACTCAGATGGCGAGACTTATGGAACTAATGACAGCCTCTATGAGAGAAAAAGGGTAAGCCAGCACTGCTGAAACAAGGAATGATCCTCCCAATGTTGAAGGTCCCCCTGTCAATAATCCAGAACCTGCCAAGGGGAAACTAGACAAGAACAACGACCCGCTCCTACACCTGCCGCTCAGGCTCTACCAGTCATCTACATTAATCTTATTGCGGCAGGCCAATTCATTCCTGGCATTCAAGGGATGAATGCAAGAGTCTCATCCGTAAATCCGATAACCCTTGAGCATGAGGAACTAGAGAAAACAGAAGGTCAAAAGTCCGCCATGAATGTGGAAGAAGTGAACAAATTCCAACTACTAGAAAAAAACCTCTAAGCTATCGAGGGGAGTGACAAGTTCAGAGCTCTTGACGCACAATCGCTGTCTTTGGTGTCCAACCTTGTCATTCCCCCAAAATTCAAAGTCCTAGAGTTTGAAAAGTTTAATGGAACCACTGACCCTTTTGTCCATGTCTGAATATACCTATGAAAGATGGCTGGGTATGAGAAAGATGAAAAGCTCCTCATCCATTGCTTCCAACATAGCCTTATTGGGACAACAGCTCGGTGGTATATCGAGCTAGACAATGTGAAAATTCAATCATGGGCCCACTTGGCTAAGGCATTTCTAAGTCAATACTAGCACGTGTCGGACTAGGCACTGGATTGACTTTCCCTGATGAATTTCAAGAAGAAATCCACTAAAAGTTTCAGACAATATGCCCAAAGGTGGAGAGAAGGGCAGCCCTAGTCCAGGCTCCTCTTTCAAAAAAAGAGATGACATTTACTTTCATTCACACCTTACACGCTTCTTGTTACGAGAAGCTTATAGGGAATGCCACCAAGAAATTCACAGACTTGGTTCTCTCTAGAGAAATGATCGATGCCCCCATTAAAAGTGGTAAAATATTTGCCAGGGAAATAGCTAGATCGAGCAAAAAGCCCATGGTCGGTAAGAAAAAGGAAGAGAGGCTAACGCCATAAATTATGCTGGCTCATTTCGGTCAAGACAGCATTAAGCACCTAACCCTCGCTACTCAAGAATGCCATGTTCTTACCCTATCACAATATCCCCACAGCTAATCTATGCCACAAATTATAATCCATCACTTGCAATCCCATCAAACCCACCACAAAGCTACCCTCCATAAGTCCACCAAAATACCAATCAAACAACCAATAATGCAGTCGACAATCGAGGTGCAAGTCAACCAAGACAACATTTTGATCCCATCCCTATGACCTCTAAGGAGCTCTACCAAACCTTGCTCCAAAATCACTTAGTGGCTCTAATCTATGTCCCAGAAAAAAAGCCGCCATACCCGCCATGGTACAACCCTAATGCCCACTGCGAATACCATGCTGGGGTAGTGGGGCACGACATTGAGACTGCATGTATTTCAAATGAAATGTGCAAAATCTAATCAATGCAAAAGACTTGCAGTTTGGGATGAACCAGGGACTAAATGTTGCTGCCAATCCTTTACCAAACCAAACTGAACCAGTTGCAAACATGATCGATACCGAGCCATAAAATTTATGTCCTTCCACCAAGACCTGATTTTGATGATGGAGTCATGACGGAAGCCTATGCACTTTTCCTACCCTTCTCATGTAATGTCAAGAAATGAAAACCTACCTACCGTTGCCCAAAGGCAGGTAGGGGTCTTATGTAAGGGGCATCTTTATCAAACATTATCAATGAAATGACTTTTGCATATATCATTCCATATTGTGTGCCTACATCACTTTTCAATCTCTTTGTCTTAATTACTCTTATCTGAAACCCAATGTTGTGCTTGTGCCTTTTGCAATATCTATTTCGTCACCCTTTCAGGTGTCCTAACGATAGTGATATGGATGTGTCTGATAGGCCTTTAAAGATCGATTTCGATCAGTCAATTTGCACTAGTGAAGCCGATTCTGAAGAAGGTTTCGAAGAAGCTTCATACCAGCAGACCTTTTACAGTTCATGACCTAGTATGATAATTCCATCCTTATCACCCGAAGATGAATGGGGTAGTTAAGGCGGTCGACAAAAACATCAAAAGAATAGTTGAGAAAATGGCCGAGACTTACAAAGACAGGCATGAGAAGCTATCCTTTGCACTTCATGCCTATCAGACCTTAGTTTGAACTTCCACGAGCGCTACCCCATTTCTCCCTTGTCTATGGATAAAAGCTGTATTGCCCATCGAAGTCGAGATCCCTTCTCTCAGAGTTTTGATAGAAACCAAACTTGAAGAAGCTGAATGGGTCAAGAACAAACACGACCAGCTCAATCTCATCAAGGAAAAATGCATGAAAGCCATCTGCCATGGTTAAATGTATCAAAGACACATGATCCGAGCTCATGACAAAAAGATGCGCCCACAACAAATTCACCCAGGTGAATTGGTATTGAAGAAGATCCTCCTAATTCATAAAGATGGACAGGGCAAATGGACCCTTAATTGGGAAGAACCGTATATCGTTAATCAAGGCTTCTCCGGATGGGCCCCAATCTTATCAAAAATGGACGGAAATGCCTTGCCCAACCCAATCAACTCATATTCTGTCAAGAAATATTACATGTAGAGGGCAAAAACCTGAAAAGGCATCCTTTAAAAAAAAAAAGAAAACAAAAATAAAAAAACAAAAAACAGTAAAAAAAACAAAAACAAACAAAAAAACAAACAAAACAAAAACAAAAGGAAAAAAATAACCAAAAAGAAGGGAAGAAAACAAAAAGGGGTCTGATGAAAATCTGAAAAAGGTATCTGGGCAACCGACCCGACTATAGTTGAAAACCTACAAGGGCAACTTGAGAAGATCAATTTTGATGGGGCATGAATCGAGAACACCCATAGGATGATACAAAGCAATCTTAAGGATCTTTTAAAGGTCAGCTCATGCTAGGCACATTCATTGTTTGAGAAAGATTCTGAAAAACACCTAAAGAACATCCATGTCATGATCGTCAGAGGCATCTTTCACCCAAAAGATCATCTTTCTCTCTACCCTATCAATTGCTTGTCAAATATTATATTGAGCTATGTCTCTTTGTTGTCATGAATAAATATTGCCTTATTTCTTTTAATCCCTGTACAATTTACATTGCACTTGTCATTTAACTGATAATGTTTGATAATCAACTGAAATATGCATTAGGACATCTTGACATTACATCGAAAGGAAAAGAAAAGCACAGGGAACTCTGCTTATGCCCTAATCATCAATATCATGCACATGTCACGTCCAAACACCCGCTCGGCATGACCATACACCCAAACCATTTCTTGCTTTCACAAGCCACATTTCAAGAAAAACCATTTTAAGCTAACCAAAAATTGACCCATGCATTCTATTAGAATCCTATTGAAACCAGAGACATCAACCTAATCGGGCAAACAGTCTCCGAATTATTGACAATGCCTTCCAGTTGTCAAGAAAATGATTGAGCCTCCCAAATCGGGAAATACAACAATCCAAATTCTTGAGACTAAATTTTTGGTCATATCCCCAGTGGAGCAGGGATAACCTATAATCCCCAGCAGGATGAGGAAGATTCTCGTCCATAGTCGCATCAAAGACAAATCGCCATCCCTATGAGAGTCTGAATGATGTACAAGGGAACTACGACTATCTCCTGTATTAGACTTCACATCATGCAATCATGATAGAATTTCATATCATGCACTCATATTACCATCATACATCACTTTTACAATATCACATCAAGCCAGGTTTGATGAACCTCGAAAAAATTCCTGGTAAGAACTCTAAGCTTCGCAAACCAAGTGTCATTCAGGTAAGGTCATTTTCTTCTCATCACCTCATGTCAAAACCTTTTCTATCAAGCAACTAATGTCAAAGTGCTAGTAAATATCATCAAAAAACTTTTGTCAAGAACATTCATCAGAAGCTTTGTCAAGAATTTTGTCAAGAACTAGTGCCAAAACCCTTTTAATCAGGAAATTTTGTCATAAACTTTTGTTAAGAAAACTTGTATTAGAGGTTTTATCAAAAAAAAAGTTGATAGCACCTTCCCAAAAGCCCACAAGTTAGTGGCACTCTTTTTAAAGCTCACAAGTCAGTGGCACCCTTTCCAAAAGCCCACAAGTCAGTAGCACCCTTTTTAAAGCTCACAAGTTAGTGGCACCCTTTCTAAAAGCCCATAAGTCGGTGGCACCCTTTTTAAAGCCAACAAATCAGTGGCATCCTTTTCAAAGCCCAGAAGTCATGGCACCCTTGTAAAGCCCACAAGTCAATGGCACCCTTTTCAAAGCCCATAAGTCAATGACACCCCTTTAAAGCCCACAAGTCAGTGGCGCCCCTTTTTAAAGGCCACGAGTCAGTGGCACCCTGTTTAAAGGCCACAAGTCAATGGCACCTCTTCAAAGCCTATATAAGCTGGTGACACCTAAGTCTGAGTCAAAGCTCGCACGAGCTAGCAGCACCCGAGTCAAAGCCCATACGAGGTGGTGGCACCCAAGTTTAAGTTAAAGCCCGCATGAGCTAGCGACACCCAAGTCAAAGCCCACACGAGCCAGTGGAACCCAAGTCTAAGACAATGCCTGCATGAGTTGGCAGCACCTGAGTCAAAGCCCATAGAGCTTGTGGCACCCAAGTCTAAGTCAAAGCTTGCACAAGCTGGTGGCACCCAACCCTAGTTAAAGCCTACAAGAGTTAGTGGTACCCAAGTCTAAGTCAAAGCCCACACGAGCTAGTGGCACCCAAGTCTAAGTCAAATCTCGCACGAGCTGGCAGCACTCGAGTCCAAGCCCACATGAGCTGGTGGCATCCAAGTCTAAGTCAAAGCCCACAGAGCTGGTAGCAGCCGAGTCAAAGCCTACACAAGCTGGTGACACCTGAGTCTAAGTCAAAACCTGAGTCAAAGCCCACACGAGCTGGTGGCACCCAAGTCTAAGTCAAAGCTCGCACGAGCTGGCAACACCCGAGTCAAAGCCCACATGAGCTGGTGGCACCCAAGTCTAAGTTAAAGCCTGCACAAGCCGGTGACACCCGAGTTAAAGCCCACATGAGCTGGTGGCACCCAAGTCTAAGTTAAAGCCCGCACGAGCCGGTGACACCCGAGTCAAGGCCCACAAGAGCTTGTGGCACCCAAGTCTAAGTCAAAGCTTGCGCGAGTTGGTAGCACCCGAGTCCACGCCCGTGCGAGCTGGCGGTACTCGAGTCCATGCCCACAAGAGCTGGTGGCATCCAAGTCAAGTCAAAGCCTGTATGAGCTATCGGCAGCTGAGTCAAAGCCCACACGAGCTGGTGACACCCACCTCCTCCTAATAATTGGGATACTAACCTCACCATAGAGTTTGGTGGGAATCTAGTTCAAATGCATGTGCATATTGTGTATTGGGGAAATAATCAAACCTTTTGTTTTATCCTATATTACCATCGATATGTTTTTGGAAACAAAATAGTCATTGATGATTATAGGACAAAAACCATAAAAAATAAAAGGTTAGAAGATAAAGATAGAAGGGGATTATATCTAAATATGTCAAAAGACAAAAAACCAAGAATCGAGTGAGACATAGCTAGTTATAGGCCTACTCACTGATTGACTCCACAGTGGAGTTACCAAGCCGTCACGACGTGCCTTTTGCATGGCACACTATGACTTAAGAAACAACGAAAGGAATGTGGGCTCGTCTTTGGACTATTCCTTGATTAGGATATGAATTATGCATGATAAGGCGAAAGTTGAAGAGAGGACCATCAAACGAATCACTCATCCAACCAATCTTAGATGGCCATTGTGAAATGGCCATGACTTCAAGTTGCCACCGACCATCTTGGGCTAGGTATGATCGGATACCTTGATCATTTTGGGCTAAGCATGATCAGATGCCGATTGAAAATAATATTTCGAGTTATGAAACTCAAAACATTGATTTCAAGGTCTACGGGGACGAGCCATCGATTGGGTTCAAGAGTCAGTTATAGTGGGGCAGGATTAGCACCCCCATGACACCCAAAATTGGTACCATCTAGCCATAAATTAACAAGTCTCTGTTTTTCTTTCATATGATCATTATTTGTTTAACCCCCTCATTGTGAATGCAAATTTTTAAATATTGGATCTGGATTTTATAATAAAAATTTAATTAATGTCTCTCTATGCAACCTAGGAGGAAGGAGAAACATAAAGGATTTGGTACAATGAGGTTCAAATTGATTTGGAAGAGGATACTCTATGTTAAGCATTTGAGGTATACTGACATAAAACATTGCCTTGGGTTTAATGAAATTTGACTGTTTGGAAAACATGAATGCAAGTCACCATCGAGAAGAGATATGAGTTAGTAAAGCATAGAAGAATATAAAATTTTCATTAAAGATAAACAAATGGAATTAAAAATGAGGGACGGTCGGGATGTATCTCATAATTAACATCGATTCTTGAGGAATAACCGAATTGACAATTTTGAGATGTGTTTAAAC
Source organism: Adansonia grandidieri (assembly GCA_038382065.1). Lineage (NCBI taxonomy): Eukaryota > Viridiplantae > Streptophyta > Magnoliopsida > Malvales > Malvaceae > Adansonia > Adansonia grandidieri. The sequence continues at coordinate 2,601 of JBBYHK010027370.1, read as the reverse complement.
TTGAAGGTTGTCTTGGGCGTAAAAAGGTTGATAAAAGGTTCAGCGAAGCCTGAAAAAAAAAAAAAGAAAACTTAGATTTTTGATGAATTTTTGAAAAACGAGTTGGAGTATCTCCTAGGAAAAAATAGGGTTGGAAAATCCCTTCGAAAAAGTAAGGTTGAGTATCCCTTCAAAAAAAAGAATTTGAGTGGTTTTTGAAATCAAAATTTTTGGAAATTTTGAAGAAAACAAATTTTGAGATGGAAAATATTTTAACTTAGAAGTGGAAATTAATTTTGAAATAATTTTGAGTTTTGATCTGAGCCTAAAGGGATCTATGTTGTGAGTCATGAGTCAATGGGGAAAATCATTGAATATATTTTGAGTCATTCGAATGACTAGGTTCAGGAAAATCCAAGCAAATTTTCTAAGTTTAGCAAATACAGGGGACAGCTTTGTGCTATCCACCTTCCTAAATTTATTTCGGTTTAGTCCGATGGTTTCCTATTGGTAAATGAGATACTGTTGGAAAGGTAACTCAATAAGAATTAATTTAAAAATATTCTAAAAATCCTAGAAAATTGCTTTCTGGGTAGAATTATTTTTTTAAAATTGAGTCTGAATCAGTACTAATAATAACTGCTAGGAAAAAGGAGCAGTGAAAACTCATCTAAACTCGTTCGATATTGTTAAATCACAAACAATACATTTCTGGAAAGAAAATTTTATAACCTTTTTAGAAAAAATATTTAAAAACTCCAGAAAATCATTCAATGGATCAAAATTACTCAAACAAAATGCGAATTTCTGATTCTAGGGGTTACAAATAGTAAGGGTTTGAAAAATCATAACTTTCACATCCGAAGTGATCTAGGGCCAAATGAGGTATCATTGTGAAGATAATTCGAAGTCCATTCAAGAAAAAATACTGGAAAATTCTAGAAAAATCATTTGGAATCCAGAAATAATTTTTTTAATAGGGGCCATTATGTTGCTAATACCAAAATAGGGGTTTCTTTGAGTTAAGGCTTTTATGGTCACGTGTCAAGGCATTGGACATGCAAATATCCAACCATTAAGGTCCATGGAAGTGAATTAATGGACCAATCCAACTCTCATAGAATAGGCCGCCAAACCCTCCACTATCCACACCAATGGTAATGATAATCTTGAAACAAAACTCAAATTAAAGCACTTGAAAATATTTTTTAATTTTTGATTAAAAACAGAATTTATTTGGCCAAATGAGGCCATGATCCCAAACATTTATGCTTGATATATCCTTAAAATTGGAGAACCAATATATTAAAAACATTAAATCCATGCTAATGCTCATTACTTGAGGTTGGTATAGATTTAACTTGGGGTGGTTTTACAAAATAGATTTTAGCCAACATCAAACAAACATTACAACAAACATATTATGGACTAAATAAGTAGCATGATATCAAACACTCAAGGCATAGTTTGGCACACATAATATGGCATTTTAACAAAAAATAGGTGACTAAATCACAAGCAATGACACAAGCAACATTTAGTCATGTAACAATAAGTATCAAGCATCACAAATCAACGTGTTGAGATGAAGCAAAAATATAAAGGTAGGAACATAAGCTAGCCGAATGGAATGGTGCAAGAGACATGGTTTTTCAGCCACCAAAATATCATAACAGCTTATTAAACACACAACCACATCAAACAGGCTCAAAAATATGCACTACAAGGGTCATGATTATCAATCAAAAGGCTTGCTAAAATGGCATAAAAAACAAAAATGAGACAAGCGAAAGATGTAAAAGAAAGGGTGAAGGAAATATACTACAAAATGAACCTTTGACGCTTGCTTAATCTCCTTGTCTATATGGTGCCTCCATGTTTGTGTTTTACTTGCTTTCGACTTTCCTTTTTTTTCCATTGCTATGAATTTTATTTGTCCCAAAATTTTTTTTCTTGCTAGGGCTGGCAACTAAATAAAGAAAAATTGAGAGAGTTTTTTTTTTTTTTTTTGAAAGCAAACCTTTTTGGCTTGATAGGAGGCCATTTGGGCAACATCACGCTATGGCAGTTTTGGCTTTTAGTTATCAAAAATGATGAGTCATAGTATACTAAAGTGTGCTTTCAATTTTTAATTGGTCCAAATAATATTACTCAAGCACCAACTAACCACCAAAGTTCCAAAATATCCTTGAAATATAACTTTTTGCCGTGAAATACCTCATTATCATTGAGTCCCAAAAAAAAAAAATTAATCCAACCCAATAGGCCCAAAATTAATTCAAATAATGGACATATTATATCAAATAATTTTAATAAGGCCCAATTAGAATTTAAAATATTTGAAAAGATGACCCAATACAATTAAATAAAATAGGCCCAAAGAAAATAATTAAATATAGACTCGGGCTCTATTTTACTTAATATATATATATATATATAAAAGATTTGGTCTTATATTAAGTAATTTATGACCCAACATAATTAAATAAAATAGGCACAAATAAACTAATCCGATATGCGTGTGGGCTCTATTTCATCGGATATATTTTTTATAACACTTGGTCTTAAATTAAATAATTTATGACCCAATATAATTAAATAAAACAAGTCCAAATAAACTAA
>JBBYHK010027359.1:0-10223 GCA_038382065.1 Adansonia grandidieri | reverse complement strand
TAATTTATTTACTAGGTGAGATTGGTCACCTATTGGGGTTCGTATTTAGAGGGTTATAAAACCCTTAAAAACAAAATCGAGATCTACGAAAATACCAGAGATCGCATGAAAGGTTTTGAGATTTGGTTACAATCATAAGTAAGGATCGACTTTCTCATTATGTTTGACAATTGGTACCTTGTTAACCATGTGTTAATTTAATTTTTTATTTTTATTCGGGTTCAGTATTCAATATTTAATTATAATTCCCATATTTAAAAATAAAATTTTATGAAGCAAATTTATTATTCAAAATGAAAAAAAATCATGTTTTTAATATTTTTGAAAATAAAAATATCTTTGACACCTTTCTGAAAGACCAGAAGAACATGAGAATTTTCATTATTCTCTTTCATATGCCGTTGCAGAGCTAGTGTAATACGAAAGGTTTTAAGAAATTTGAAGGAATAAAAAAGCTTTTTTTTTTTAAATTCAAATATCTTGATTTTTAATTTTTTTAAAAGGATATCTCATTATTAAAATAATCATAGAACTTTTCTCATATTCTGGGGACAAATTCCATGCACTATTTACATTGCCTTAATTTGCAAAAATTCCAAGTGTATTATAACTAATAATATTTTTCCTAAGGCTTGGTTTCAACTACACGTACAAAACTAGAATCAAAGGACATAAACATCATTGATAAGACCAAAATGCTCCATAAATTTCACCTTTGACATTGAAGTATCCGGGTGACTCTATGTCATAATGTATGCCAGGGTGGATCCTCATAGATCTATGGGTGTATATGACATAAAATATTTTTCTGACTAAGAAATGTCTTCTTGACCAAGACTTTTCCTTTGCAATGTTATGAAAATAAGAAAGTACAGATTCTCAACTCGTGATACAGTGAGGGGGACCATAAGAAGAATCACTCATTTTATTAGTCTTGGATGACCATCACAAAGTGGCCAATGCTTGGAGTTACCATCGATCATATTGGGTTAGGCATGATCGGAAGCCTATTGAACCCTATGTCTTGAGTTAAAAAACTTGAAACATCGATCTCGTGGTTTGTGCAATACAAAGATCACCATTTGAGTTCAGGAGTTGGTTATGCACGATGAGGCACGAACCTCTTCGTAACACTCGAAATTGGTACCTTACTAGTTATGTCTTATCTAAGTTTCGATTCTTTCTATCTTAACTTGTCACTATTTTAATATAACCCTCTTTTAATGCATGAATTTTATAGAAATATAAATATAGGTTTTAATGAAAAAATTAATCTCATATACGCCCCGGATAGATAGGGAATATGGAGATTTTTAATAAAAATGACCTCTGGATTTTGCTTTGAAAATGGAACATTCCATTTTGGGCACTGGAGAGATACCGACGTAGAACATCACCGTTAATTGTACTTGAAATGATTTGAAAATATGAATGTGAATAATCATCACAAAGAAATCACGTTAGTAAGGCAACGAATAAAGTAACATAAAATGAACCATTTAAGGTAATGATAAAAAGAAGGGATAGATTGTTGGAATTTATCTCGCAATTAGCATCGATTATCTGGGAATAACTAAATCAATAATTTTTGAGATGGATCTAGGTTCCTTGATTGAACAAGGTTTTTTTTAAATAAAAACGAGCTTGACTCTTGACACGTTCATGGAAATCTGAGAAGCAAAAAAATTTAATTGTAGTTAAAAGATAGGGTTAGAGTACCCCCTTGAAAAGATGGCATTGGAGTATGCCTAAGGATATGAATAATTTTGACAAAGAGTGTTTTTTTAATTCTTAACAATTTTGAAACAGTGAGGTTGGTGTATCCCTTCGAAAGGTCAGGGTTAGAGTATCCCAAAAAGTAACATGTCGTACACTCTTTAAAGAAGTCAAGTTAAAAAACTTAAGTTGACAAAACTTAGTGATTTGGAAAATGAGTGAGCATTTTGACGTTTTTTGATAAAAGAAATTATTATGAATAAGGACAGTAAAGATGTAAAAAAAAATTGTGCCTTAATGCGAGCCTATAGGAGGTCAAAGCATGTTCTCGAGGTTGATCAGGGTGATATGGTGACATTCGAATGTCTCGTGACGAAGTTCAGGAAAAAAATGCAATTTTGACCATAACTGAAAATAAGGGGACAACATCATGCTATCCCACTTTTTGAATTTATTCTAAATTGGTTTAAAGGTTTTAGATGGTGAAGAAGATATCATTAGAAAGGTAACTCGATTAGGATCAATCTAAAAATATTCCCAATACCTTAAAAAATCACTTTCCGGGGGAATTAATTTTCAAGTTTGGATTAATTAAATAGCTAGCAGAGCATACAAGGGACAGGATGTGTTAAAATTTGAAAAATCACGTTAGACTCGTTTGGTATCAAAAAATTACAGATAATACCTTTCTGAAAAAGGAATTTCATGAATTCTTTAGGAAAAATGTTTGAAGGATTTGGAAAAATCATTTAATGGGTCTGAATGGCCTAATCAGAATACATGTTGTTGATTTTAGGGGTTCTAGATAGTTTAGATTTGAAAAATCATAACTCCTTCATCCAGAATGATCCAGGGGTGAATAAGACATCGTTTTAAAGAGAATTTGACACAATTTGATAGCAAAATATCAAAAAACTAATAAAAAACCATTTGGATTTTCAAGTTATTATTTTAATTCACAACAGTTGTGCTGCTAGAAGGGGATAAAGCAAAGTAGGGGATATTTTTTACTTTTCTTTGTGTTTTCGGGTCCAGACCCAGGTCATTGACATTACCATCCATGATTGAAGGGAAAGCATAGCATGAGCATCACGAACTCATTTGCATAGCCCCAGAGTAGTTTGGGATGATGAAATAGCTTATTGATCATACCACTTAAGGTTTCAACTCAAAAGTAAGGCACAAACATTTCAGGAACAAGTGCAAGGCCATTTTCATCAAAAAATCAGAAGATTTAAGCTCGTTTGACCAAGATTCCAGATTTGGAAAACTTAATTTTCCTAAGATTTTTTTTTGCTAACTTTAAGGAAAATGCTAGGTTCATGCTAATCCTCATTGGTTGAGGTTAACATGCTTGGCTTGGAGAGGTTTTGAAAATTACTTTTTTTTTGCAGCCATCAAACATGCACTTAGACAAGGAGAAGACAATGAACATACAATGGGATGGCATATAATCTGAATGGGGATGCTAACTTTTCCAATGGTCTTGACAAAGAAAGTGTTATGCACATATCTCATGAAGTGAAACATGCTGAAAATGACAATGATTCATGGCAAAATGCAAGCTAACATATAAACATACTTGAAATATGCTAGGCTAAGGATTTATGCATGGATTGAGCATAACATGATGCATGAATATGGCATAAAATGCATGAACAAAAGTTGTCAAAAAATAATAAGGATGAAATGAGTCACTTTGCACATAAAAAAAAGCATCAAGGCATCCAAATCCTAAACTACCATAACCAAAAGCCATAATAATGCGTGAAAATCCTAAGAAGGTCATGGAAGCATGGAAAGCTCACTAAAATGATGAAGATGCTGAAAACCAAAAATGAAAGTGATTAAGTGGAAAGATATACCAACAAAGCTTCACTTTTGGTCAAGTGGTTAGAGCAGCAGAGGTGACCTAAATTCCTCTCTTTTCCTTGTTGTTAATTAGCAAGAAACATGAGAAAAAGAAAGGCTTCCATTCTAGTATAGGTGAGGATGATTTTTTAGAGTGTATAATGGTTGAGAGTGAGTTTTTAGGGCAATTTTTGGATGTTGAGTGAAGGGCTATAGGATTCTATTTTTTTGATGTGTGAATGAGTTATAAGAGCTAAAACAAGCTGGAAAAACTTTTTTTTGCTGAGATATTAATAGCCTATTTATACTAGCACTTTGGAGCTAAATTAAAGGTGTTTTTGGTTATTTTTCAATTGGACAAAATTGTGACAGCTGATGGCTATAGGGTGGCTATAGGAAGCAATTTGCTACCAATACGATGGACATAGGGTGGTTGGTTTGATTATTGAAATAAAATACCAACAAGTAGGGTGGTTGATGGTGATCTTTATCAATAAACAAGGGTGAAGTCGGGTGATCATATGACATTGACCTTTTATGATCTAATTTAGACTTCAAAAAAAATGTTTTGATTAATTTACAAGTCCAAATTCATAATCTAATATGGGTTTTGATCTTTTTAATGGAAAAATGAGTTAAAATGGAGCTTTGGATCAATTGTGGACAAGTTAAAAATGCCTCGATAATGTATCGATACATTTGGTCCAAAAAACTAGAATGTATTGATACAATGAACATTGTATCAATACAATGATCATTGTATCGATAATATGAAACATTGTATTGATGCAATGAAACCTTGTATCGATACATGATGTATATCGATATATCTACTTTACAGATTGAAAGTTTTGGTTTTGGCATGGCCTAGCAAACTCATGTATCAATACATTTACACATTGTATCAATGCCAATAGGAGCATTTCAAATTTTTAGTTCATTGGAGCATCGTATCGATACATTTAGAACCATGTATCGATACATTTAGGCAAAATTATAAATTTTCCCCTGTTTTTTATCCCTAAACACTTGGAACTATGTCCTTTGATGCTACATCCTTGCATTTCTTTACTATGATCCATAGGCATTCTTGACCTCCTCGAAAATACTTTTTTGCCAGGGGACACGTCGTACAGCGATCGTCCCCCAGCTTGCTAAAAATTAGCCTGAACAAAATAAGGTGTCGACCACTGTCCCTCTTTAACTATTGCTAAGAATTAGGAATAGGGCAAACATAAATAGACACTATCTTGTTCGGGGTGGAATGACGTTCCCCAAAACACTTGCAAAGAAATAAATTTTAATTGATACTTCGCTGTGATAAATGCAGTGTATTCGCAGTGACCCTGATAGAGGTTTAAGTGATTTTTGTAGGGTTTGACCTCCTTACTAGGATGTTAGGTTTTCTAAGGCTTGGCCCCCTTAGATAGGTACGGAGTAATATGGACATTGATATGGGTGCTACCAACTTGTGTGAGTTTTAACTTAGACTAGGTGCCACCAACTTGCGACATTTTGACTCGAGTGCCGCCAGCTTGTATGGGGTTTGACTTTGACTAGGTGCGATGAGCTTGTGTGGCTTTTAAAAAGGTACCACTGACTTATGGGCATTGAAAAGGGTGCCACTGACTTGTGGGCTTCAAAAAGATGCCATTGACTTTGGGCTTTAAAAAAGGTGCCACTGGCTTATGGAATTCGAAAAGGGGCCACTTACTTGTAGGCTTTAAAAAGTGTGCCACTGACTTTGGGCTTTAGAAAGGTTGCCACTAACTTATGGGCTTCAAAAAAGGTGCCACTGATTTATGGACTTTGAAAAGGTGCCATTGACTTATGGGCTTTGAATAGGGTGTCACTGACTTGTAGGCTTTGAAAAAGATGCCACTATCTTATGGGCTTTGAAAATGTGCCACTAACTTATGGCCTTTGAATAGGGTGGCACTAGAGGGAGGGGCTTTGAAAAGGTGCTACAAACTTATGGGCTTTAAATAGGGTGCCATTGACTTATGGGCTTCGAAAGGTGCCACTGACTTATGGACTTTAAAAAGGCATTACTAACTTATGGGCTTTGAAAATGTGCCACTGCCTTACGGGTTTTGGAAGAGATTTTGACAAAGTTTTTTTTATAAACCTTCTAATACAAGTTTTTTTTAATAGAAGTTTGTGACAAAGTTTCCTGATGAAAAGGTTTTGACACTAGTCTTTGACAAGATTCTTGACTAAGTTTTTGACAGATGTTCTCGACAAAAATTCTTGATGATAATTTCTAGACAATAATTTTTTGACACTGGCACTTTCATAGTAGTTTCTTGATGCAAAAGGTTTTGACATGAGGTGATGAGAAGAAAAGAACCTTACTTGAATAACACTTGGTTTGCAAAGCTTAGAGTTTTTACCAAGAATTCTTTGGAGGTTTAGTAACCCTAGCTTAAAGTGATATTTTAAAAATGATGATGTATGATGGTATTGTGAGTGTGTGATATAAAATGCTATCATGGTTGCATGATTTGAAGTTTAATACGGGAGATAGCCATAGTTTCTTGCAAGTCATCCAAACTCTAATAGGGATTGTGATCCATCCTGGTTCAACTAGGGATTGGAATTTTCCTAATTTCACTGGGGATTATAGGTTATCCCAGTTCTGCTAGGGATATGACAAAATCTATCATAGAAGGTAGCCACAGTGAATTATCCTGGCTCCATTAGGGATGTGATGTTTTGATAATCGAGTTTTTCATTTATTTTCAAGAATTTGGATTATGGCATTTCCTGATTTGGGAGGCTCAACAACTGAAAGGTATTGTCAATAATTTGGTGATTGTTTGATTGACTAGGTTAATGTCTCTAGTTTCGATAGGATTCAGATAAAATGCAACGATCGATTTTTGGTTAGCTTGATATAGTTTTTCTTGAGATATGGTTTATGAAAAAAAGAATTGGTTTGGTGCATGGTCATGTCGAACGGGTGTTTGGATGTGAGAAGTTCATGATCTTGACAATCAAGGCACGACAAGAGTTCCTTGTGCCTTTTTTTTCCTTTTAATGTAATATTGAGATGTCCTGATGCATATTTCAGTTGATTTATCAAACATTATTAGTTAAATGACAAGTGCAATGTGAATTCTATAGGGGTTTAAAAGAAGCAAGGCAATATTTATTCATGACAACAAAGAGATAAAACTCGATATACTATTTGACAAGTAATTGATAGGGTAGCTAGAATGATGATCTTTTGGGCGAAAGATGCCTCTGACAATCATGACATGGATGTTCTTTAGGTGTTTTTCGGGATCTTTCTGGAACAATTAATATGACTAGTATGAGCTGATCTTCGGAAGATCCCTAGGATTGCTTTGCATTGTCCTGTAGGTGTTCTTATTTATGGGCTATCAAAATTAATCTTCTCAAGTCGCCCTTGTGAGTTTTCAACTGTAGTCTGGTTGGCTGCCCAAATGCCCTCTTTGGATTTTCATCTGGACCCTTTTTGTTTTGTTTTTATTTTATTTTATTTTGTTTTTTTGTTTTTCTTTGAAAGACCTTTTTTTAGGTTTTTGCCCTATACGTGTAATATTTCTTGATGAAATCTGAGTTAATTGGGTTAGGCAAGGAATTGTCGTCCATTTCTAACAAGATTAGGGCTTTTCTGGATAAGGCTTGTTTTATGACATATGGTCTTTTCCAATTGGGGGTCCACTTGCCTCATGCATCTTTATGAATTGGGAGGATTTTTTTCAATACCAATTTAACTAGGTGAAATTGTCGTGTGCGTATCTTTTTGTTGTGGCTCGGATCATGCGTCTTTGATATATTTAACCATGGCAGATGGCTTCCATGCTTTTTTCTTCAATGAGGCTGACCTGGTCGTATCTGTTCTTGACCCATTCAGCCTCTTCAAGTTCTATTTCCACCAAGACTCTAAGAGATAGGATCTCAACTTTGATAGGCAATACAGTTTTCATCCCATAGACAAGGGAGAATAGGGTAGCGCCCGTGAAAGTGCGAATTGAAGTCCGATAGGCATGAAGTGCAAAGAATAGCTTCTCATGCCAGTCTTTGTAAGTCTCAACCATTTTCTCAACTATTCTTTTGATGTTTTTGCTGGCTGTCTCAACTGCCCCATTCATCTTTGGGTGGTAAGGGATAAAATTATGATGCTAGATCTTAAACTGAAAGTAGATCGCTGGCATCATTTTGTTGTTTAATTTGCTTGCATTGTCTATGATGATTTGGTTTAAGAGGCCATACCTACAAATGATGTCTTGCTTAACAAACTTATAGTCGGTCGATCTAGTGACATCAGCATATGAGGCAAGCTCTAACCATTTGGTGAAATAGTCGATTGCTACCAAGATGAAGCTTTACAGGTGATCAGCTTTATCACATCCATACCCCTCATGAAGAAGGGCCATGGAGCCATCATGATGTGAAGTGGCGTTGGAGGGATATTGATCTTGTTCACATAGATTTAACACTTATGGCATTTTTGGATGTAATTTATGCAGTCACTTTTAAGGGTTAACCAGTAATAACCCGTTCTTATGATTTGCTTGGCCATCCGATGTCTATTAGCATGTGTGTCGTAAATCCCTTCATGAACTTCTTCAAGGATCTTTTTGGCTTTAGGAGTGTCAATACATCTGAGTAATACTTGGTCATGACTCTTCTTGTATAAGATTTTTTTCATCAAGAATAAATCCCATAGCTAGCCTCTTGACCGTCTTTTTATCAGTCTTAGTTTCATGTTTGGGATATTGCTGATCCTTGATGCAACGAAGGATGTCAAAGTACCACGGTAGGCCATCTTTCTCTTTTTTGACACTATGACAATGAACCAGAGTTGTATAGATGCTCATCTAGATGGGAGCAATGTCTGATTCTTGGTTGACTTTAAACATGGATGATAAAATAGCCAAAGCATCGACTATTTCGTTTTTTCCTTGAAGTAAGTGTCAAAAACTGATATTATTAAATTCTTTCTTGAGTTATACTATCAGCTTCCCATACTGCATCAGCTTGGCATTGCAAGTTTACCATTCCCCTTTCAATAGGTAGATGACTAGGACTGCATCACTGAACACTTATAATGTCGTGATTTTCTTCTCAATGGTTGCTTGAAGCCCCCTAACACAAGCTTCATATTTTACGATATTATTAGTGCAGTCAAAATTTAGCCTTGTTGTGAATGGGTAATGGCTTCTGTCAAGTGACATCAATATTGTCTTGATTCTATGTCCTAGAGCATTTGATGCTCCATCAAAATACATCTTCCAGGATTGATCTTGGTTGAAGGCATTTTCATTTTTAGAAATGCATATTAGATCTTTATCTGGGAAGTCAAAATTTAGGGGTTTATTACACTACCTTTAATGGCCTTTCGACTAACATAGGCAATGTCGTATTTAGAAAATAGGACTTGCCATCTGGCTAGCCTTCCTGATAGTGAAGGGGCTTCATATAGATACTTGATAGGATCAAGCCTTATAATCAACCATGTGGTGTTATACAACATGTACTGCCTAAGTCTCTTGGCTGTCCATACTAATGCACAGCATAACTTTTCGACTGCAGAGTAATTATATTCGTATTCTATGAACCTTTTGTCTAAGTAGTAGATTTCTTATTCCTTCTTTCCTGACTTATCATGCTGCCCTAATATACAACCCATAGACTTGTCGAAGACTGCCAAGTAAAAGATTAAAGATCAACCAGGCATCGATGGTACAAACACTAGCGGGCTTGACATATAATGTTTGACTTTATCAAAGGCTTCTTGACATGCCTTATTCCACTCTCCTAGATTCTGTTTACAATGAAGCCAAAAAATGAGGGTGCATTTGTCAATAAGCTGGGATATGAATCTAGAAATGTAGTTCAGTCTCCCCAAAAAGCTTCTCACTTCTTTTTAGGTTTGAGGTGGTAGCATATATTGAATGGCTTTCACTTTGTTTGGGTCAACTTCAATCCTTTTTTGGCTGACTATAAAGCCTAGAAGCTTATCCGAAGTGACTCTGAAGGTATATTTAGTAGGATTTAATTTGAGTTAAAATTTTTATAGCCATTCAAAAAGTTTTTGAAGGTTTGTGACATGCTTACCTTTTTTTGTTGACTTGGTAATCATGTTATCCACGTATATCTCAATTTCTTTATGCATTATATCTTGGAATAGGGCTACCATGGCCCATTGATAAGTTGCTCGAGCATTTTTAAGTCTAAAGGGCTTGACATTATAGCAAAATGTCCCCTACATGGTTACAAAAATTATTTTCTCTATGTTTTCGGGTGCCATCTTGATTTGGTTGTAGCTCGAGAATCCATCCATGAAGGAGAATAGAGAATTGTTGACTGCGTTCTCTACTAGAGTGTCAATGTGGGGTAGTGGGAAGTTATCCTTGGAACTAGCTTGATTCAGATCTCGATAATCAACTCATATTCATGCGTTGTTATCTTTCTTTGGGACTGGGACTATATTGGTAACCTATTCTGGATGTTTGGCTACTTCGATAAACCCTATGTCAAACTACTTCTTGACTTTCTCTTGAATTTTGAAGAGCATTTTTGGCTTCATCCTCCTTAGCTTTTGTCGGATTGGTTTGCATCCAGGCTTGATGGGAAGCTTGTGGACCACTATATCAGTGTCTAGTCTTGGCATGTCTTGATAT
>JBBYHK010027338.1:0-10223 GCA_038382065.1 Adansonia grandidieri | reverse complement strand
CAAGACTACAACCAAAAACTAATTACATTGTGATCTCCCATGTATCCATATGTTTTCTATTATCTTTATTTATCCCTCATGCAAGACTTGACAGCTTATTCCGTATTGCACTTTGAATCAAATTAAAGATCTTCTGTACCTATTTAGCTACACCTCCATGAACTCTTCTATTTCTTTCTTGCCAAAGAAAGTAGAGGTATGCATGCCATGCAAGTCTAAAGATAGTTTGCTGCAAAGTTTTCCCCCTTGTTCCAGCTGCTTGGGATAGCATCTCTTGCCAAGAACTAGGCTGACATCTTAGTCCACTTGCCTGAGCAATTTTACTCCATGACTGTTTGGAGAAATGACAGTCAAGAAAAAAAAATGATTCCTAGTCTTCATCGTTTCTCCACACAATAAACATTCAAGAGGAACTTGACAACCCCATGCAGGCATCCTCCTTCGAGTTGGGAGACGATCAAGAACTGCTAGTCAAGCAATAAAAGAATGTTTGTGGATGTTTAGGCTACACCATACAAGTCTATGCCATGCAACTTTTCTGTTTGTGCCTAAGTTTTTCCCAAACTGCAGCAACTTTAAAACATGATCCGAGACCATTCCATCTCCTCGCAAATCCATTATGAGTGGGATAAAGCAACGCAACTAAAAAATAATTACATTATATATTTGATAAGAAAAATAAAGGAGACTGAAAGAAAGAAACCAATGAAGAAAATAAAGAAGTGAAATAATATATATTAGCTTTTGTGATATATGCGAATACGTGTGAAATGTTAACAGTGTTAAACTACAAATTAATGGCATCATAGATGTAAATTAAAAAATGTTTGCAACAAAAATAAGTTTGTAACTAATATACATGACATCATCAGTAAATTTGAAAATGTAAACTCAATTTACTAAATATAATATATGAGTTAAGAGTAACATTAAATTCAATCACGCCCGTCATTTATAGTATATAGATATACATAGAATAGATATATAACAAATAAAAAATGTATATAATTTTTAAAATAACAAACAAATTAGCATGAAATGAAAAAAATAAAAACTTTAAATTAAGAATATAAATAATAAATCCCGTGTGGGTTAAAGAAACTAGTAAATACTAGAATTGGGTACATCCACTATGTGAGTGAAAAAATTGATATTTAAAGAAAATTAAAAGAGATTATTATATAAATATTTAAAAGTTAGGTGAAGTGAAATTAGTGGGTAATTTTTTATGTGAATGGATAAAAAATATGCGAAAATATTTTTAAAAGACAAAAATTATTTTAATTTGAGTGATAATTTTTTTAAAAAAAATTTGAGTACTTTTTTGGGACTTGGATAATTTTTTAAATTTAAGTAATTTTTAAATACAAGAGTATGTAAATACCCTTAATGCTATTACTTAATTAGAATTTTAAATAATTTACTTAATCGAATTGGTGTTTAATTAATTCGTTAATCAACTCAACTACAAATTTTTTTTTGATAATTTGAGATTAAGATAAAAATACAAATATTTAAATCCAAACTCTCGTACCATCACAAGCCTCTTGCTAGTCGAAAGGTGGTTACGGAATTTTAATATTAGTATGTAAAAATTTTGTATTAATTAATTGGGTTGGGTGGTTGGGCCTATCTCCTATGAAAGAGAAAGAAAACTTGGGCCGGTGAGAAAACTATTCATAATTCACTATTATTTATTGTATATTATACATTTTGTTTAATGTGCATGCAAAAAATTTGAATTTAGGGTTTCCAATTCTTTCCTTCTATCGTAAACCCTTCCGTTAATTTCTTTATATAATGCTTATACAAGTTTACTTGTTTTCGTTTACCCATTTTTTGTGTCCTTTATTCGCAATAATATTTCGGCTGCTATTCGATCGAAAACCATGCCTCGTCCAAGGGCTAAAAACGGCCAAGAAGATGATGAACCGTTTCTCGATGGTAATCAAGAAGGAGACGCATATGGTCACCGTGGAAGAAAAGGTAGTCAGCATGTAAACATGAAAAGAAAGAGACGTAAAGATGACGAGGAAGTGGAGGAAGAAGAAAATGGTAGCGATAATGAAGATGATTATCGCATACGTAGGAGGAGATCGTCCATTAGGGCTTTCCTTGATGATATAGCCGCTGAAGCCAGTAGCGGCGAGGACGAGGATGATGAGTATGAGGCTGAGGAAGGTAGGTTTTTCAAGTTTTCTAATTTTTTTTTTTGGGGGGGGGGATTTTGTTTTAAGAATTTTATGATGGTGCAGTAAATTTTAGGGTTTTATAGTTCTTTTAACAGAATTATTAATAGGCAATGCATCATTGACATTTAAAATATTACTGGATATAATTTGATTTCATCACAGTTGATATGTTTGATCCCAATTGTTCTAGGGTTTTATTTTTCTTAGTTATTTACTTCTGTAGTTGGTTGGCTTTAATTAATTAGCATTTGAAAATTTTAAGTAAGCGTTTAATATTCACTCAGTGTATACAATATGGTTGAAAATTTTTTCCTCAGAAATTTGAGATAAATTTGGGGATTGGTTTTTTGATCATTAAAATGTACTATACTTTTGGGTTGGAATGAAAGATTTATCTCTTTCAAAGGGCTAATAGACATACGTGCATGAAAATGAAATGGGAATGATAAGCTTGAGCAAATTCCAAATGCATTGCATAGTTGTGAATTACTTAATTTCTGAAATATGTATGGTTACTTGTTTTCTAATACTTCAAAATTGCCATGTATTCAGATTTTTCTAATAAGAATTTTGTTGGTCTGTATGAGTGAGATCTTATGTTAGCATTCAGTTCTATTTAAGAGCTTAATCTGGGTTTTAACACTCCTTTTAGGGATTGATACATAATCTTTTGCAATCCAAGTTTATTGATATATCAAGCATCTTTATGTATGTATAAGATGGATAGAGACAGTTGTATTAAGCCTTTGATGAATCCAAAAAAAGTAATAAAATTTAGTCTTATATGGTGTCTCTTAAAGACATTCAGGTATTGAATGTGAAATTAAATAAAAGAAAGCGCTAGTAAGAAAGAAATAGTCTCCAGCATGCGGCGGTATAATTGTAATTTATTTCTTATGTTCCGTTAACATTGGGAGAGTAGTCTAGTACTCATATCAATCATCAATTTATCTTTATTAAAATCTGTCTTTAGATTAATTTGGTTAACAGTGCGTTTAAATTGTTTTATAAAATGCTTTGGTATTTTAATTATTGGTCTTTTATGAATATCTCCTATAGTTTAAACTTATTCTTACTGCATGAAATTTTTTCAAGGCCTATAGCAAAAAAGCTAACTTTCACCGAACGAATTAACATCAATTTGGGATCCGATGCAGGCTTTATAGATGATGATGTGACTGAATTACCAAAGGAGAATGAAGGAAGGATGCCTGGCCGTCCTTTCCTGCCACAAAAGGATGACCAAGATGATATTGAAGAGATGGAAAGAATAATTGAAGAGAAATATGGTATTTCAAGTCACGTTGATCAGTATGATGAAGGGTATGGTGAAGAAACCACATGTGTTGAGCAGCAAGCCCTTTTGCCATCTGTTAGGGATCCAAAATTGTGGTTGGTTAAATGTGAAGTACGGGGTTCTCTTATCATGTGACTTAAAGCTATCTGTTTCTGTTATTTATATATATGACTTTGCATTTTGACTCTCTTTGAGTACTTCATTTTAGATCGGACATGAGAGAGAAGCTGTTGTTTGCTTGATGCAAAAGTTAATCGATAGACCTGAATTACAAATTAGTTCAGCTGTAGCCCTTGATAATCTCAAAAACTACATATATATCGAAGCACATAAAGATGCACATGTGATGGAGGTAGCAATGTAGTCAGTTTCCCCCTTGGTTTTATTTAATTCTCAAGAATTATTCAGCACTATTTCCTTGTTTCTGTTTCAGGCTTGCAAAGGTCTTCGCTATATAAATCCCAAGAAGATAATTATTGTGCCCATAAAAGAAATGGCTGGTGTTCTTTCAGTTAAAAGGAAACCCATTGATATATCCAAAGATGCATGGATACGAATGAAGATTGGAACATACAAAGGAGACCTCGGAAAAGTAAATAAAATTTTATCTATCATTTTGCATGAGGATGTGCAAACAGTTAAGTCTCCTCAGTCCCCTCCTTTTATCAAATAATTTGCTTTCTTTGGTCTATAGGTTGTAGATGTCGATGATATTCAGCAAAGAGTTACAGTGAAGCTAGTTCCACGGGTTGATTTACAGGAATTAGCTGATAAATCGGTACACACTCTTTGCTCCTTTATTATGATTCAAATGATTATTGAAGTAAGATAGGTTTTGGTCAAATAGATCATTGGAACTGGAAAGGTATTATTAATAAGTTCAAAACTTCATATAGTCCAGTGAGAACCAGATTAGCATTTTAAAAATGGCACGAACTCATTGGTGGGCACTGCCTTGCATAGATTTTACAGTTGCCCTTATGCATTACTTAATAATAGTATGCTCTACCATGTGGCTTAGATTTTGGTACAAATCAGATTGAACTGATTTATGCATCATTTCATTAAGCTATTTAACTTTCGTCCTTCCTTAATCTTAGTTTACAAAATTATTGCTTCTAACCGTAGCTAGAATTAGCTGTTGATTTTTTCCTTGAAGGATTTCAATTTTGTTTCTTGTTTCTTATTAACTCAGGCTGGTCTGGAAGTTGCGAAGAAAGCATTTGTTCCACCTCCAAGGTTAATTTACGCAAGAGAAGTCAGGTATCATCTGTTCTTTTAATCCTTTTTGGATAACAATAGTATAGGAGGACGTGCTGTAACTAAATCTTTGTCAGTTCCATATGTTTAACGGTTTTTTCATTGGTCTTTTATATCAGAGAAAAGAATATACATGTCGAGCGAAAGCGCGATCCTTTCACAGGACAGTATTTCGAGAAATTTGCTGGAATGATGTTCAAAGATGGTTTTTTGTATAAATCTGTCTCCATGAAATCAATTAGTTATCATAATATACAGCCAACCTTTGATGAGCTTGAAAGATTTTTACAACGAGGTGAGAATGAAGATGGAGATTTTTCTCGATCTTTGTTAACGGAAGATATAAAAAAGGCATACTTCTCGAAGGGTGATAAAATTGTTGTAGTCAAGGGTGATCTCAAAAATATGAGGGGAACCATTGAGAAGGTAGAGGAAGAGCATATTTGTATCAGACCAGAAATCAAGGATTTACCGGTATGTTCTGTCCAATCCTTTTTTTTAATTCATCAGCATACAATATCTGAAAATTGACATGAAAATTACAATTTTGTTGCCACATTCTGCAGGAAACTCTTATTTTCAATGTTAAAGATATCAGGAAGTACTTCGAGACTGGGGATCACGTGACTGTTGTCTCCGGTACTCACGAAGGTGCAACTGGAATGGTTACAAAGGTTGAAGGTCACGTTCTTGTCATTGTATCTGATGCATCCATGGAAGAGGTAATTGACAATTTATTTGAGTTCGCTAAAAGAGGGAATTGAATCGAACATCTTTGATTACGTATCTTTTTAACTTATTAAGCCCATCATACATGTTGCATCCAGATCCGCGTACTTGCCGACAATGTTATGAAAAGCAGTGGAGTAATTCCTACAGTCAATAGAAACAAGGACTATCAGCTACATGATCTTGTTCTGCTCAAGTAGGCTCTTGTTTTTTAGTTATTTTCTTCTTTTCGTCTTTCTTAAAATCCACACAACTCTTCTGAAATTGAAGTTCTGAAGTTGTAAATTATAGACTCTTCTGATTGAAAAAGCCTTTCCAAACTGAATTTATGCACATTTCTCTATTGTTTTGACTCAAGTTCCTTCTGTTTTGTGTCCCTTTTATCTCTGATTTTGGTGCAGTGATGCCAGCTTTGGCGTAATCTTACAAGTGGATAGCAAAACTTGTCATGTAATTAATTTTTCAACAATCATCACTGTCTTTTCTCTCTATGCTCCTTGTTCTTCCTCAGGATTTACTCTTGTAATCATTCATTTTTTAGGTGCTAAAAGGAATTCCACAGCGAGCTGAGGTTGAAATTCTCAAGTACCAAGATATCAATTCCAAGATTGAGAGGATGGGAACCGCAGAAGACAAGTTTAGAAACAGAATCTCTGTTAAAGATGCTGTGAGGATTGTTGAGGGACCCTTTAAAGTGGGTTCTCTTATTCTAGCCTTGACTTGATCTTCCTGTAATTGTTTTTTATTATATGGAAGACGATGCATTTTATCTTTACTACTAGGGAAAACAAGGACCTGTTGAACACATATATAAGCAGACTGTCTTCATCAATGATCGCAATAACCTTGGGAGCGGAGGCTTTATTTGTGTTCAAGCAGAGTCTTGTACCCTTTTGGGGGGTTTATATGCCAGAGGTGGCCTAAAGGTAAAGACATATAAGACCATATCTTTTATCCTATTTTTATAAAGCAGTAACTGTAAATCAGTCTTTTATGTTTTGATCCATGTATATTGCAGGGTGATGCCGCGGACACACGCATTTCGCATTTAAGATCGTCATGCATTCAACAATCCCTGGCGAGACCACTAATTAGAGGAGGTCCTCATCACGAGTGCCTATATAGTTGTAATTCACTTTATCCATTGACCTGGTTTATGAATGATGCATGTGTTTAAAAAGATTTGCTATTAATTAGCAGCTGAAATGTCGTAACTGTTTTTATTTTTTTATTTTTATTTATTTATTTATTTATTTTTGCTTCAGATGACAGAAGATATCAAAGTGGAAGACGAGGGCATGATTCCATTGTCGGTACTACGGTGAAAATTTGCCAGGGTCACCACAAGGGATCACGTGGTCGTGTTGTGGACGTTAAAGGTCAGTCAGTCCGAGTTGAATTGGAGTCCCAGATGAGGATTGTAACAGGCAAGTTAATTTCTCCAGTCAGCCTGAGTTCTGACCATCAAACTTTATCCTAGCATGTCCTTAAATTGAATGCAAGCCTTTTTGGTATTGCTGATATTGAATGTGATTTCCGCTGATTGTCTATCCAGTGGATCGTAGCCAGATTTCCGATAAAGTGGATGTTACAACCCAAAGCTGGCAAGAAATTGTTTCGCTCACTCTCTATCCCTCTTACTGGATCATAACTAATTCTATACCTTATTTGTTTTGCCAGCGATACACCCCAATATGGTCTTGGAAGCGAGACTCCAAAGCGTGCGCATGACTCCTTGAGAGAACCAGGTACTTGGAGCTTAATTTCACTGCAAAAACAGTATATACCTCATTGCTGTTTGCATTGGGGCCTAAATTAGCAAAGCTTTTACAAATTGTTCAATATTTTCTTTTACAGAAACGCCTCTCCATGATGGCATGAGAACGCCAATGCGTAATTGGGCTTGGAATCCTTACTCATCATCAATGAGTCCTGCAAGGTTCGGATTAAAAACAAAGAAAGAGCTTTTATGATATGTTTCATAACTCTTTATTGCTCTTGAGTTGCTAATAATAAGTATCACCAGGATGAGCTCCACGTTTTACTTGTCAAGATTTCCCTTATATTTTCTGTTTTCTGGTCTTTAACTACATTTTTTTGGTTCTACTTTTAGGGACAGAATTTGTTCTGCTTCACAACTGGATCAAGCAGCGGCTAGTCCAGGGTCTGGCTCGGCTAGCAGAAATTGCCTTGCTCCTGGAACACCTAGAGAAAGCAGCAGCAGAAGTCCTGGTAATCTGGATAAACTCCCATTTCAACTTACTACTTTTTGTTTCCCCTTGAGTATAATTAACTTGTAAATTCAAAAAAATCATATATATACAATGTTTTCAGCTAATTCGGCAAACTTAATCAGAAGCCCTCAACTCCTAGTAGGCACTCCATGAGATTAACATGCGACATGGCACAGTGGTGTTGGCTTCAATTCAATAATTGATCTCCAAAAATTTATGTCAATGTTTTTCGATGATGGCAAGCGCTAAGACTCCTGAATATTGTTGCTTAATATTTCTATTATTAGATCCTTAGTTATCTTGGCAAAAGATCCTCATTAATGATCGACATGGATAATTTTGTATGCAAAGACTGTATCTTTTCTAGTAAAACATTGACATACTTCCAATACTTTTTTTATATAAAAAAATCCATAATATTAAAATAAAAAAAATAATTACAAATACTAAAATTTGAATTTAATACTTAACCCAATTGGCTTGAGCTTCAATATGTTTGAAACCAATGTTTTCTCCTTTAAGACCGGCCTTTTAGTTTCCTCTCTACATATAGCGGTTACGTCTTTTAATAGAAATGAACTTCGTAGTACCATCTTTCTTTTTATTTTTTTTATATAAAAAGAAAGTTGTAAATTGAAAATAGAAATAAATATTATTACGTAGACCCGAAGTCACTACTGGACTAAATATTATGTTTTTAGTACCGTCCTTGCTTCCATAAATATTGAATTATATTAGTTGAGTGGCTGTAAATTTAGGCTTGAGCATATGTTAAATATGCAAAACCCCATTGAAAAAAAAAATCTGTGTGCTTTGTATTTTCGGTGCATTTTCATATTTCTAAAGGAGAATATTGTATTCCTATCTTGTAAGTATCATATCCAATTGTAACATATAATTTGTTTAATTTTATATCAGTGCATTTAGTGTACTGTGTATATATATATATATATATATAATATCAATATTTTCAGGTTGTATTGGCGTGATAAAGTAAATCTCACTAGAGAAATTAACTCAAGAACCCTATTACATTGGGGAGTTATTTTTACCTCAGTTCGTGAAGGTGTTATTCCATGAAGAAATTGTTCCGTGAATGAATTGTTGTTTAAAAACATCTTTCAATGAAGGATATTTCTTAAAAAAGAATTTTCTTGTGAAAGAATTCTTTTTTTTTATTTTTTTTTTTTCATGAAGTAATTTTTAATGAAAGAGTTTTTCTATAAAACCATTTTTACTGAAGCAACATTCGGTGGAATAATTTTCGCTGAAGCAATTTTGTCACCTGTTTTCAATTACATCGGTTATTCTATAAAGCAATATAATTTGTTATAAAATAACTTTATTGATCATAAAATTTTTAAACGATACATTAACAACCAAAAGCAAATATCTAATATATATATATATATATATATAATATTAAAGATGGGAATAGCACTAGATTATCATATCCATGCTAAACTCCATTCATTTCACAGCTATCTTAGATTCGTAGGATTTAAAAGCTAGACCTGCCCATTAGCAAGGCTACTTACTTGATTCGGCATGTTCGATTTATTTGAATTAAATTTTAAATAAATTTTTTTAATTCGGATTGATCTAGTTTAAATTAATTTTTAATTGTTAAAAAATATCTAAATTCAATTATAAATATATAAGTATTAATATAAAAATAATTTTTAAAATTTTTTTGTTAATTATAAATAATAAATATAGATAATATAGACGAGCTAGACATAACTGAATTCGGGCTTGAATAAAAAATTCAAAATTTTTTAAAATCATGGCCCGGCCATGGACTCCTTTGCTTAAAGCTGCTGACTATATTTTTTTTTCTTTTTTTGAATTAAAGTTGTAAATTTTCATAGTAAAAGGAGTAGTTAACTATTTTCAGTAAATGAAATGCGATAGCTTCACTGGTAAATTAATATCAATTTCAATTCGTGGACAAGGCAATTAACAAAATCAAATTAATTACTGTGATCAGTTTCAACGGGCTGGTTTTCCTTATATTGGAATTGGATGTGCTTGTTGAATGAAAAGATCAATGACAAATTGGCAATACCGACCATAAAGAATCAACCCTCTATTATTCATTTTCCTCCTTTTAGTGTCAGCCAAGTTTTTTATTATAAGAAAGAGAAAGGATTTTCTTTTTAAGAGAGGTGGTTTTTTTCTTAAAGCAACAAGTCTTATATATCGTTTGTTATATAATTGCAAATTATTACCTCATTTATAAGAAATTTAAACATTTTAAAATCCTCAAAATAAATAAACATTTAATTGCATAAAAACAGTCAGAAGAAAAAGAAAACCACAGATTTTCCTGATGTGAAACAAGGGAAAAACGAAACCCAAAATTTCATTGTTTCAAGGAAAAAGAAACCCCAAAATCTCTAATGGTGTAATTAACTTTAAAATTGGATTAATGCATCTGAAATCACTCAAGAAAAATTACTTGAAGGCCTATTTGTATAGCCGATAGCAATGATGGTGAAATCAATCAAG
>JBBYHK010027317.1:0-10225 GCA_038382065.1 Adansonia grandidieri | reverse complement strand
ATATATATATATATATATGTATGAAACAACAATTATTTAGTTTCTTCAAAGAAACAATTAGATAATAAAGTAAGGATAATTATCCTATACATTGGCCATGGAAAGAAAAAATTTTATAAGTAGGATTAGTGAAATGACAAGTGTCTGCAAAATATATTTAAAAATATAAAAAATAATTAAATAGGATACTTGTCATCCAAAAGCCCTACTTATAAAGGTTTTTCATTCCACCGTGGATGTATGAAATAAATATTAACTATATAGAGCACATAGGCAAAGACACAAAGAAAGAGGGAATGATGGTGATAATGATTTACCACCTACCCCAATCATGTATCTTCACATACTTTTGATCATCGCAACTGCGGTAAAAACCATCTTCTTTGACCTTCCAATAAAAAGTCTGTCGGGGTTTAAAGCAAACCCTAGTTTCATATTCACCATCTACAAAAATATCAAATGTCTTGGTCTTGTTGCCATGTTTGAACTCACAATAGAAAAGAGTGCTCCACCAAAAGTTGAGTCTGAAGCTGAACTGAAAATCACCATTTTTCCAAACAGCATGCTCCCCAAAATCATCGTCTCCCGACCTCACATGAACCATTAGCGGGTGAGCATTGCTCGCTAGCCGATTGAGTAAATGAACATGGAATTTCGCATTCTTAAAGAGACTTGCTTGAGCCAGGCTCAACATTACGAGGATCAAAATCAGAATCACGAAGCTACTTTTTCCAACTTTAGACATGATTAATTAATTACAGTACGTATTGTGAATGCTGTTTTTTGTTTATTGTTGATGAAGATTAATATAAGAGAATTTATAATTTATATGCATTGAAGGACCCAAAAATGGAGGATTTTTCTAGTTACATTTACCTTTTTTTGGAATTGGATAATATATGATAATAGGACAAAGATTACTTCTTGGCTTACAATGCATTGAATTGGTCAACTTCACCTACACCACACATTTCTACTCTAATACAATTCATTTCCATCATGTTGGGAAGTTTATTTTGTGTTGCAAAAACGGCTCTTCTCTCACGTATCCGTTAGAATTTACAAACCATCAATCTTTTATAATTATAGAAAACTCAAAGTCTTTGTAAAATATTAAAAAAAAAACATGGATCAACTATTTTTGGCACATGAATAGTCTTGAAAGATCGCTCTGTATTGATTATTATCCACATAACTAGATATTTTAACACAAAAATACACATTTTACATATACATGTACATTCAAATGACATATCTAAGAAGAATAGCTTTTAAAAAACTCAAACATTGATGAAAAATATTGTTAAAGAAAAAGAAAGTGAATAATATCAAAAAGTATTTATCCAAAAAATATATATATCTTAAAAAAAATTGCATTCTCTCAAAGTTGTTTCATTAATTTTGCTTTATATAAATTTAATCTAGTAAAAGATAAGTTAACTTTATCTTTTAAAAAAACAAATAAATTATTTGTTAGAATTGTACGTTATAAGAACCCACTCTCGTGTAGATACTTTTTGGTGGAATTTCAACATTATCTTAGCAAATATGATTTATCTAATGTTAAGCTTTTTATATGAAATATATTGTTGCAAAAAAAGGGTTCTATTCACAACAATGTCAAAGTCTATGTAGGTGGATTTTCACCATATAAGTAAAGAATCATTACAATAATAATTCCAATATCATAAGAAAATCATAATTTTAGTATATTAATCCCTAATATTATTCTAATAGTCTAATAATTACTCTAATATCGTAGATATCAACTTGAGTTTGGAAACCAAAACTTGAAAACAAGAAGGGAAATGTGTCTTTGTGATGATATTAGCTGGTTGATTCTAGGAACACATAGAAATCAGATGATTAGTTCCTCCTGGAACATGCTAACGGACAAAACGGCAATTAGTCTTGATATGTTTGGTGCGTTCATGAAACACATCGCTATGAGTAATTCGAATTGCATAATGATTATCAAAGTGAAATTTAGTGTCAAAAGTTAATAAAATACCCATATCAACAATTAATCGACAAAACCAAAGTAACTATAAAGCTGCATCAGTAAAAGCACAATATTCAGATTGAATACTAGATCAAGTAATAACAGTTTGTTTCTTACTTTGCTAAGAGATAGGAAAAATCTTATAAGAAGAAGCAATAACAAGTAGTTAAATGACTACTTATAGGATCGTCGACCCAACCAGCATCAAAATATCCATATAGTACCAAAACATATTGGAAAAGAAGTGAAGCCTATGAAATAGTGTACCTTTGATATATTGAAGAATCTAATGAACAAATAAAAATTGGGTTGATCAAGGAACAACCATAAATTGTCTGAGATTAACAACGTGAGCAATATCAGGCCGTGTCATCATGAGGTAGATCAAACTTCCAACAAGTTGGAAATATAATGTAGGATCAATAAGCAAGATACCACCCATGGAGTAAGTTTAACAATAGGCTCCAACGGAGGAAAGATAATTTTATTGTCAGTAATGCCAACTCCAGAAAGTAAATTGGAAGCATAATTAATCTAGAAGAGACAATAGTCATTTGAATTAGAAGATACCTCAAACCCTAGGAAATAATTATAAGAACTAAGATCCTTGATTTCGAAATACTCTTTCAATTCAACAATGTAACACTGGTCACTAGTGATAATCATGTCATCTACAAATAGTAGAAATAGAACAATGTAACTCGTATGTCGAATAAATAATGTTGAATCATGAGTGCTAGAAGTAGAACTAATTTCTACAATAGTCAAACACTTAAATGAGAACACCAAATAGTGCTATATTTGCAAAAAGTGAGACTCAAGTCCTTAAAATCCAAGTATGACAATTATACATCTTTGGAATGAATTACAATGGTTATTGAGGTCATTTCGTTGAAGAAGATACTTATTTTAAAAGTCAAAATCAAAGTCAACAATAAATTAAAAGTCAATTATAGCAAAGTCAACTATAAAAAGTCAACCTCATTGCCTAAAATTAGATTTTTAAATTGGATGAGTTTTAGAGATCAGATTTCAAAATCAATTACAACAACATGAATTTGAATATGGATTTTAAGTCAAGAAAGTATAATTGAGATTGGATCATGAAAAGACGTTAAGAATTAAGGTACTGGAACTTCTCCGAGGCCTAATCTCAGAGGTCCAGGATAGAAACTTTCAAAGTTTTCAAAAAGTCACTAGGGGACATTTTTTTTATAGAAATGAATATCCAATTGCACTTTTGCAAGAACACTACATGATTAATTGGATGCAAGAAAATTTTTAAAAGATTATTTAATAAATAATAGCTTGACTAATTTAGCAAGTGTTAAATAAGAAAATTGTGCGCATCATTAAGTAAAGGTATAAGTGTCATTTCACTCTAATTTGTTAGGGAAGTTAATAGTTAGCCTAATCTCACCATAAGGTGATTTAAGACTAGCTCACTAACACTTAGCCTATAAATAAGAGTATTTGGCTACTCATTTTACAACTTAACAACTTTTACATACTTAAAAAAAAAATCTAAGTAAATGTCTAAAATCTTCTCTCAATTTTTTCATTTTTTTTGGTGCAAAGGAAGCTTGATTAGCTCACTTTCTTACTTAATCTCTTTAATTTTCTTCTTATAGTATGATTTTATGATTGAACAATGGTTGATTATGCTTAAGCTTCATGCAACTAGCTTACTTTCATGTTCTTTTGATTTTGGCTACTTTGATTCATGATGTGATGATTTTATGATCTTGATTTAAGCTAGGTTTAAGTTGATTTTAATGAGATAAAGACATGATTAAATGATCATTTGCTGAAATTAAACTTAAAATTAATATTATCCAACTAAACCTAGTGTCCAAATAAGGAAAAATTAGGGATTTAGGTTTTGGTCAACTAGATATTAGTTAATCTTGATGGTTAAAGCTTGATTAATTAGGATATAAGAATTGTGAGCTGAAATCATAAGGTTTAAGGATGGAATCTAAAGCTTGTGAGCTTATTTGAAGTTTAAACAAAGTTAGGAAGCATTAGAGGCACTCGTCCATTATATATTAATATTTCATGTTTTGATGACTAAAGGCTAGATTGAGCTTAAGTAAGCTGAAATTTAGACTAAATTTAATGAAATCTGGATCTTGTATGTTTGAACCTAAGCTTAAATGATTAAAATATTGATTTGAGATGACGAACTTAAGTAAGCTTACTTTCTATGCTTTGATCGTCAATTGATGAGAATTGAATGAAATTTCATGATAGATAAGCATGCCTTAGCTTTGATAAGTTCAGCCAAGCTAGTTTTGGTGTTTAGGATTGTGGTTCATTAGTTGCTAGTGAATAATAATAAGTAGAGGATTACATGTTTCATAAAATGTTCGTTTGAAGTGTTTGTATTTGTGCTTTCATAAAAGAACCCTTGAGCTTAAGCCTTGGCTTCTTCGATTAATGATTGACTTAAGGTTTTGTCTTATTAAATAAGTTCCTTTAGAACAACTTTGCTTAGAAATTTTCCGCGTTTACCTACTTTGACATACATAGAATGTCTTTAGCTGAGCTACCAAATGTTCAAACATCCGAAAGTTAGTTATAAAAATTTGAAATAAGTGTTCATGCACACACATTTTTATCAAGTCACTGCATTTTCTAGCACAATAATGTTGTGAAAAGAAATATTTTTCTCCATGTCGCTGGTAGTATTAATTTTTGTTAGTATTTTTACTGTAGTCCTCGATGAATTGACAGCATAATAGGCTTTTGAAACATTTGATTTCGGGGTCAAACATGCCCGAAAGAAATTCTGCAACATGAGCTGTTCAGATAGTTTTGTTCCAGCGTTTGAGCTATAAAGTGAGTTACTTTCAATGGGGTGACATTTTTTATTCTCATATAGTTTTAGTTAAAATAAATTAAATAATTTTTTCAACTATACGTGACCCATCGAATGGGTATTCAGAAGAATGTCTAATACTATGAGTCCAATTTTATAAATAATTTGATTTATTCAAGATTTATAAAATATTTTTGGAGTCATACACTTATCTGAAATTTTTCTTCTTATAAAACCTTTTCCTTGAGTCTTGAGATACATATTTTTCTTTTTCGTTGAGATATGCTAATTTTTGTGAATAAAAAGGAGGATTATTATTGAATATTTGAATAATTGATACTACAGAAAATATAATTCAGATACATGTAATTAGTTCATACTAATTTTTGGGCATGATGAGCATATCGATATTTACTTATAAGATAACCGACTCTCAAACCCGATTCTATAGATCTCTGGATTTGCAAATCATAAAATCATTCCTTTTAAGTTCTATAACTCTTAAGTGAATGGTTTTAATAGGTATATAGTCATACCTAGCTAAAAAATATACGTGATTACTCTTTAACCTAGCCATCTCATATCTCGATATGGTAAGCTCAGACAAGCGATTTATTCTATGATTAGGACTGTAGAATAATTAAAGTACTATCTAATTTGATATGTAAAGATTCATATCCTGATATGTTACAACACATGTCCTTTTGTACCTATGTCATAATGTTCTAGAAATTCTCGATAAAATTGTCTGTATCGTGTTGTGCCTTATTGCGTGTACATTTCCGTGCTTCCTAACTTGTAGGTTATTTAGAATTATTTTTTATTTTTATATCCTATTTCAATTTTTTTTTTCAAATTTTGAATTTAAATGTCTAAAGTAATACTATCAAATTAGCTAATAGTAAAATACTCTTATTTATAGTAGTCTTACATAAATGTAAAAGAAATATTATTTATCATTTGAAACATATATTAGAATTTCAAATCAAAGTAATTAATGAGAGTATATGTAGAGATTTTTCACGATTTTACATGTGTCACAAAAAAAAGGCAAGGTTATCCACAGTCGTATATTGACAAAGATTTTGAGTTTTCTATATTTATACAAGATTGATGGTTTGTGAACTTTAATAAATAATATGTGAGAGAAGCCATTTACTATATTTATCATTTGAAAGGTTTTGACTTCCTAGCTTTAATGGGAGGATGGGCATTGATTGAGGAAAATTGTGTGATTTTGGTGAAGCTGACCCATTCTTTGCATGGCAAGCCAAGGTGTAATCGTTTTTTCTGCTTTCCATTTCCATTTTTGGATCTTGAAGACATATATATATATATATATATTAAAAAATTGTATCATATTAATTTAATTACTTTCACAGTTGCGATTAAATAATCATGTCGTCTAAAGTTGGAAGAAGAGGTATCTGTTTCCTGATTGTCATTTTGATCCTAGTAGTTTCGACCACGGTCCATGCAGGACTTAGTTTCTATTTTGAAAAGAGATACCATGTTCATTTACTGAACCGGATGAGAACTAATGTTATTAATGAGCCGCTAATCGTTCATGTGAGGTCTGGTGACAATAATTTTGGGGAGCATGCTGTTTGGCAAAATGGTGATTTTCAATTCAGTTTCAAGATCAACTTTTGGGAAACCACTCTCTTTTATTGTGAGTTTAAACATGGCAAAAAGACCAAGAAGTTCGATATTTTTGTATATGGTTTTCCTAAATCTGAAAGTGAAGTTTGTAGGCATCCTCGAAAGACTGTTTATTGGAAGGTCAAAGATGATGGCTTTTATCGCAGTTGTGATGATAAAAATTATGAGAAGCTGCATGATTGGGCTAATTGGTAAATGTCAATGACGATCACCATCATTGCCCCAACTTTCTCTTTGCTTATGCATGGCATAATTGGGGTAAGTGGTAATTAAGTGATGATCATCATCATTCCCTCTTTCTATTAATTTGCTTATAATGCCATATGTACTTAATATTTATTTTATTACCGAATTCTTTCTCTTTCGTTGAAGAAACTAAGCTTTTGGGGTTTTCCTTATGTATGAAATGTGAAATGTAGATGCCGTATGGCTCTCTTGAAATAATAAATAAACAATAATTAATGACAAATCATGAATGTGTAAACATTGGGTTTCTCCACACATCAACAGATTAAGATTTGAGAATTGGCAATGGCATTTATATGGAAAGATTAGTGTTTTTTAACCCTAAAAGCAAAAAGGACGCCCTTGTTTCGGATTCTTTGGGTTGGGATATTGGTTCACAATGGGATATTGAAGTTTAGTGACTTTTTAACGGCGTTCTTGTTTACAAATTCTTTGCAAAGTTATATAATAATATTTTCTTTCATAAACACAGCTACATATAGTAACTTAATAGCGTTTATAATATTTAATTATCAGTTTGCGTGATGCACTTTTTAGTATTAAAAAAATATCGGCATTTCTTTTAACAACAACGTTGTATTTTACATGACTGATTTAGTGACATTTTAACCTTTTCTGACAAATTTTTTTCTTGGAAATACGAATTCATTCAAAAACAAAGTTATTTATTTCCAACAAAAAAATTTTTTGTCGAAAATAATTCTGTCACCAAAACTCCTTTCTACTGTATTGAAATAAACTTTCATTATTTTCTTTATGGAACCCCCTTTCTACTACACTTACCCCTTTCTTTCCCTTTTTTGTCTCCTCGCACCTTCATGTTTTGATTCATTCGTAAGTTCTGGAACGCCGAAATTAAACCATGAGCAGAACTTGATCTTTGGTCAAAAAGTTATTAATGCAATTTGGGACTCGAGAGGATTAAATAGGAACCGCTCAGTTGGCCGCATTAGAAAGGCTAAAGAGATATTATAAAACGATGGGCCAAAAAAGAAAAAAAAAAAAAAGAATTTATTATCGGAAGGACCCCATAATTGAATGGGTTTAATGTCAAAATTCCAATGTCGACTTTCTTCAGCTTCTAGAATTTTGTTGCCCACCACCATTTCTTCTTCATCAGCCGGTGCATTAAGGCCTCAAGGTTTAAGCCCACACTCCACATTATTACTGGACTTCTCACCTAAATTGTTCAAATTATCAGTGAGTTCCTAGAATCGATACCCTAGGTACTTTCTGACAAGACGACCATCTTATTAAACTTTTCCTCATCTTTTACAATTTTTTTACCAGTTTTTAAACCTTCTGTCTCAATTAAATGCCACGTTTTGATTAGCTCCACCTTCGTCGTTTGCCTCAAACTCCGTACACATGCGCTTTTCTTCGTCATTCTCTAGGTCACAACCATGCACGTGTATGCCCATGTCATTGTCTTCCTTGTTGAGTACTCCAGAATTCGCCTGTTTATCTTTCAATGAACTAGATCTTTGGATATCCCTAGAAGTACCCAAAATTCACGCTTAACTCCATATCATCAAATGATAATTTATTTTTATTCTCAAAACAGGAAAAGGAAGTTGGCATGACCACTGGTTCAATCCCTTAATCTCTAACCAAGAACAAAGAGTTTCCCACCTGTAACAATTTGTATGTTTCCTCTGAAAGTTGACTGGTACTTTGATGTTTCCATACCCATACTTGATAAAATCATCCCATTTGCTGGCAATATTAATTCTGAAAAGTAATTAAGTTTCAAGAATGGAAAGGAACCCCATAACGTGCAACCCTAAATTTTCTTACTATTCACATTCACCGGATCTGACCAACTATCAATTTTCTGAAACCATTTCTGTAAGCCATCCCAGTTTTGATTCTTCATCGTATTCCATACCTTCATATCTACGAATGACATCAACACCATTTTCCCTAATATTTTTCTAATGTTTAAACTACTACTTGATTCCCTCATTTTCTAACTTTTGAGAGATTGCTCTAACATTCGTAAACTCTCTACTCCGTTGTGCTAAACATCTCTCCAAACAACGAAGACTCTCAACATCAATCGAGCCCTAAATTCGATCTTGGCTTTTAAAGCTATTTGTTGTGCCTTATTTCATAACTTTTGTTTCCTTACACTCCATCAACACTTGAAGGCAAGGTTAGTTACTATTTTCTCCCATATCTTTGCATCCTCTTCTAACATACGTCTTAAACTATCATCACTTTTTTTGTCTGACTTCTTCATTAACCTCTCATTCTACTTTCCATTTTTCCTTCAAAAAGAGTCTCTAAGATTAAACTTTTCCATATTGACACCAATCTTTTGATCCAAAAACCGAACTCCATTCAAATTCCAGACTAAATTTCTAGCTTGAGCCAGAGAAGCAAATTTAACTAAGCTCATACTTCTACCCCACGCACTTCTCTTTTGAGGAATAAAAACGTCCTCTACCTTTCCCAATTGGTTACACACTCTCTCTAGCCATTTCAAATTCACAATTGGGGAAAGATTATTGATAAAGCCTTTTGTCACCATGGCATTTTTTGGCTTCTTCATTAACCACTACATGGATCACTGAGATTAAACTTTGTTATATTGACACCAATATTGTGGTCCAAAATCATACTCCATTCAAATTCCGAACTACATTTCTAGCTTAAACAAGAGAAGCGTATCTGACAAAGCCTATTCATCTACCCACCCACTTCTCTTTTGAGGAATAAGTGCGTCTATTACTTCTCCAAGTTTAATACTCACTCTAGCCATTCCTATTTCACAGTGGGGAAGATTCTTCATAAACACTATTTTCACCATGGCATTTGACTATTCAACCAAGCGTCCTTACTTCTTATTAGGGTTCAACAGTTTATGATTTCATTCAAATAACGTTGTTTATCTCGACAAATGTCGCTAAAAAATGAAAGAAAAATTATACATTTTTGATATATTTTTAATGATTAAAGTTTAACGGCATTTGATGCAAAAAACACAACTATAGTTAACAACTTAGCAACGTTTTGTATGCACAAACCCCACTATCGTTAACAAATTATCGATGTTTACACTGAAAAACATTGCTAAATTGATAACGCAGAACACAATGTTTCTTTCATAACAAAATGAGGTATTTTTAATGCTTCAATTAAAATCGCGTAAATGTATAATTGTTTAGCGACGTTTGTTACAGTACAAACACCGTTAAATTAATCCTTGCAATGGTGTTTGTATTTAAAACGTCACTAATTGGTCATGTAAAATACAACATTTTTTGTCAGAACAAATGACGATATATTTTTAACACTAAAAGTTGCACCCCGTAAATTGATAAATAGCAGTGTTTTTTACATTAGAAACGCCAATTAGTTACTGTATTCAGCAATGTTCATGGAAGAAAACGTCGCGATATATCTTCATTAATGCCGTCTGGTAAAGAAACTTTGCAAAAACTTTGTAAACATGATAACTGTGGCGTTTCTAAGTGAAACACGACTAAAAA
>JBBYHK010027306.1:0-10226 GCA_038382065.1 Adansonia grandidieri | reverse complement strand
GAGGCATCGGGGGATTGGAGTTCGGGTTTGGTGACAATGGGTCGGAATCTAGAGTATTGAGAAGAAAGGATTCTTGACGATTTTAGGGTCCTTGAAGCTAACAAGCCTAAACCCATTTTTTTGCAGGTGAGGTGAGGTCAGATCTTTGGCTTCCTTTGCTGGAGGTATAAAGCATAAGAATGGGAGTGGCGACTGGCGAGAAATAAGATTCGATTCGAAATGTTGGGTTGAATCGAAAATGGCAGGGCAGGGCAGCCGTGTGATTCCCACAAGTCGGGTTTCACCAGTTTTTGTTTGTTGTGGGCTAAGCAAGCCTGTGTTATAATCATGCCCAAACCATTGTAAAGGCGGAACTAGCCCAATGTTTTGGGAGAACTCCAAAAAGGAAAAATCTAATGAAAATAAAAAAAGTGAAATGCAAGAAAATTATTAACAAAATTAATTATAAAAAATAATAAAAAAGAAATAGAAGTTACTATTATACTTTTAATGAGACTTAAAATTTTCATTTTAAATTTTCCTCTTTGTCGACACTGATAGAGAAAAAACTCAACAAAGCCAGCTCCTCTTTCAAATTTTTTTTACTACCCAGTTTCGACCTCAGTTTGATTTCTCATAAATTGCTGTCATCGATCCTGTGCCAATCCCAATTGACAAAACCCCATGTGTTTCGACTTGATTTACGTAGGATTTTCGATGAGATTTTCTTGTTAGTGTCGGCTAATCTCAGGAAATTTGGGAGTGGCAATATTGGTGTTTCTGGATTCCATAATTCCGAAGAAAACGATATTGCAAGGAAGTTAAGGTATGATGTTGGTACTTTTGAATGTTAAATTGAATTATTAGGAAAAGAATTTTGGTTCTCTTCTTGGGCATAATCTATTTAGGGTTAGTTGTAAAAATGATTTTATAATTGTAGGATTTAGGTATATGTTCAGTAAGACGTACAGAGAAAACAAGGTGGAAATATATGTTGAGAAACATTTTATGTATGTTTAGCAGGAAATATTTAGCTATATTTTGTTGAGAAAAAAATGGAAAACCAAAGATATATATACAATTGCAGGAGTTAGTGCTGCTCTATGTATCAAGCTATAGTTGTGGGATACATTTCCCATGGAAGTGTTGCCGAGGAATGCTATAACCTCATTAGCAGTGGCTGCATATTTGGGGCAAGAGATGGTGCAATTGTTAGTACTTGGCAAGCAATATCAAATAATGTAGAAATTTTTAAGTTATGACTTTTAGTATACAATGTACTATTAATTATTAGTAAAATTGGATTGCAATTTTAACAATAAACATTATCGATGGCAAAGTGTTTTAATTATGAAAGGTTGTTATCAATATATACATCCATAGGTCTAGATTTATAACAATATAATATTTGCAGGTGTAACATAAAACCAAGGCACACATGGACTCAAGCCCTCGTAGAAGAGTAGAAAAGAAAACAAATGTTAAGGTAAAGTTATTTTTCTTAAGACTGTACGGTTAAATGTATTAATATTTGCTAATTTTAACTAACATGAGACCATGTAAAATTGCAGCCGCTTTGTAAAGTAAGCACCTATTGCAACTCGGGTAGGTAGTCAAGTTAATGAAGAAGGTTGTTATAGGTTGAAGATAGAAAGGAGGATGCATTTATAGAAATAGGATTTGCAAGGTTTTTTTAGTTTGAGAGTAACCTTTTTACGTCACCCAGTATTATATGGTTGATTGAACATTTTGACACATTAAACAATGCTTTCACATGGTCAAACCATGTCATTGCAATTAGGGATGCTAAAATACGGCTAATGTTTGGCATTCCCTCTAGTAGAGTAGAAGTTATTGAACAATCTGTAGACGAGAGTGATGAGATAAAGGCGTAGTGCAATAGGGTGTTGCCTTCAAATTCATTATCGGATGTTGAGGATCTACGCACTGTAATAATTTAGATGATTGGAAGAGGCTGTTTGTAGTGTATGTGATAGGGTCCATCTTAGCGCTAAGTAGCAAGGTGGAGTTTAACTTGAAGCTCGTGAAGATCATCTTTGATCCAATGCAAATCAAGGCATACAATTAGGGCGGATTTACCTTGAAGCATTTGGTTGATGCTATTAGGAAGCACAAAGGAAGAAAATGCATAACATGGTTGACCATTGCATCCTATTTCTTCAGGTATTAAAAATTATGTTTGAGTGACTGATTTCAGTATATGACATTATCCCAGTAAACTTAAATTGTAGATATAATATTAAAATTTTTTTTATAGGTATTTTACTTAGATAAGGTTGTCCTAGCTGGAAGATACATACCTTATGCTATGCCCCGGATAAGCGATAGGATTATGACTTAGTCAAGAGACGCATATAGCTAGTGGAAGAGTATGGTGGATATGGTTTCGGGCAGGTAACTATAGTGATATTGTTAAAACTTATTTTGTTTTTGGTTATCAATTAAACAATTATGCATTAAAACAATGAACTGAATATTTGCGACAATTCTAATTATTGTCATCATAAATGTTGTGTAATTATGTTTGTAGGTTATGAGCAACATTGAACCTGTGAGGGACAAAAGTGGTGAAAGAAATGAATCCATGCAGTTGGATCTAGAGGTAATGGTATGTTTAATTTTCCTTCTTCTTATTCGGTCTATAAAGTGTAAGCATTAAGTGCTGTTAACAATTAACATCGACAAGTATGTCTTCTATGTTTTGTATAGTTTTGTGTAATATGTTGGTAATTCAATCTTTGTCAACTAATGCATGGTATAAATAACCTTATGCTATAGGTTATGTGCAAAGGATTAGGTCAAGTATTGAGTAGATAATGAAACGAAACTAGGAGATTGTGAGCTTGCACAAAGACAATCTTCTAGATATGATGGCATTGGCAAAGCTATCATCATCACATGAAAAATAGTGGAGTGCCAGATGCTACAAATGAAATAGAGCAGCCAAGGTAGAGAGAGGCGATAACCATCGTCGGAGAGATAAAAGGATACCCATCACTTCAATTTAGACCATTTGAGACTGGTGGCAATTCTGAAGTAAATATGTTGCCTTGTCCTTTGAAAGTCAGAATGTTAGAAAAAGGTGTACTTGAGGATGAGGTGTTGGATACAGTAGAGGTAAAAATATGTGGTGATGCTAATGTGAACGTGATTACGAGTTCTCCATGTGTTTGTAGGGCGGTTAGGGCTACTGCTAATCTTTGATCAGTATATATGGTCAGTCGGCCACTCGACTCATTGATGAAACTTGAAAAAGCTATGGTGGAGTATGCATGGGATAAAAACTTACCCATAAAATGAGTCCAGCATACATATTATACATTAGTCGTGCTTACATTTAAAAGCATTATAACATATACATCACACTCTGTTGTAGGAAATCACTCTGCCAAATGAATGGCTGGGATCTAAGGAGGATGGACATGTTATCATTAGTGAAATCCAATTGGGTCAGCAATATGGTATGTTAAACTTGTCTTTTGTGCATATGGCATTATATAAATGTGTATATTTTCATGATAAACATAATAGTTTGTTTATCTACATATATTTCAAGTAGTGGAGATGTTTGTACGCGTGATTAATGTGAATATGCAAAGAAAGTCTATGCAAGCAAGAAATCAAAGCTGCTCCGGGTTCTTCTAACCTCCCATATGGCAGTATGATTTTGACCTTGTGATGAGATATACATCAAAATACACACGTTTCATTAAATGTTTGTTGTTGTAGTTAGCAAATGTTAATATGTAGTGATGTTATCATGTAGGGTGTGATTTTGCATTACAGTCCTAGAAAAAAGATAAGCCAACATGATGTCGTGACTAATTTTGGTAATTTTATTGCGGTTGAATCGTATAACATTGAAATAGCTGGAGTTTAATTGGTATATTTCAATTATGCATGTAAGTTGAATTACGCTGTTTGTATATATAAATAACTATGACCTATTTTTAATACTTTATATAATGGTTGATATGATTGTTGTTATGTGCAAACAATCATTGGGTTGCATGCTGTATTAATACAGTCTCTTCCAAGATAGAAGTTGTTGATTCCAGAAGGTGCAGGTAAGGATAGATCACATTTAATTTCCCAAACAATTTGTAATGTCTAAGAAAACATAAGTAGCCTTATTTGAGGTGATATGCTAAAGATAAAGTTGACAGTAATACTAATGTGATATATGTTCTTACTTGCAGCATAAGTATTTACCCACTTTACTGCGTGAATGGAACCATCCAGCCACGGATGATGTTTAGTAGTATAAAGAGAGACGTGTCTAGTTGGAGTGGAAGTCAGATGATGCGTAAATCTTTAATCGCTTGTCAGAATATTAGTTGGGTCCTTTTGTTTCTGGTTCTATGTTTATAGTGGGTTTAAACTTAACTTGTTTCTGCATTGTATTACAATTCTGATGACTGTGGGGTATTCTTAATTATGTATTTACAAGGTAGGAATAGTCGAATTACTCCACCATTGAATCGGGTAAGTATGCAGTGCATGAGATTCACTCTTTACTTCTAATCATAACTGTTATTTGTGTGATAACAAACGTGTTGGCTTATGTATAGGCTGATGCCAAGAAGTACTGACTGAAACTCATGGTGCAATTGATTTTGGACTTGAGGAATACAAAAAATGATAAAGTACTAAGCATGTTGACTAGTGTTGAGGGTGTATAAAGTATACATAGGATTGACATGTACATTTCAAAATTAGCTTAGGGTTTATAAAAGTTTATGGTCACCAAACCTACAAATTAAATTCTTTGAATGATGTACAGGAATATTGTACGAACTATATTATATAATATCAATCCATTTTTCAATTTTCATAATTATCCACTTTCACTTGTACATGTCCTTGATATTAATCCATTTATACCAGTAGATAAATATATTAGGTATTATCCATACTATCTACATAGCCTTTCTGAAACATTTGTACATTTGATGTTAGAATTTATTTGTACATAAGATACGACATTATTTTCTTGACATCCTTCTTTACTAGTTAAGTGACAGTTGTCTTATGAGAAATTAGCTTTACTGATTTGGTGTGATAGTGGTTGTGATACATACATTTACTTATATTCATTTGAGTGTTATGTTACTAAATGTATGACAATTTCACTATATGTACAATTTGGGTTGTTGTATCAGTAAATCTAATATGTACACTCAGAAATTCTCATATGAACATTCAAAAATTTTGAAATATGAATTCAGTGATTACCATATGATGATTTAGTTACTATACAACATACCTTTCGTAAGTTGTCTATATATAATAATTTACGATCATATGTACATTCATATAAAATTAAATAAAAAACTTTGAAAATACATTGTTAATTTCAAAATATTAATCATCCGAATTATGAGTATTATTTTCACATCAAGCGGTATTTCCCAAAAGTTGCAGCATACAATGTAGACATCCCATTATTGAAAATAGCTATGGGGTAATGGTTTGATGTGACTGTAACCAATTAGATAACCAATTTATATTCAGTATAATCTCTATATTCCTCATTCTGCAGTCAACACAATCATGTCATGTCACACAAACTGATATTAAGAATATGAATGGCCTTTTATTTTTTATCCATAAAATTTTTTGATTGATTATCCACTTCTAATGTCTTTTAAATGGTGTATGGAGTGAAACTAACTGCTAGTAACCAACCCCACAATTGTCCATATCCTCAACCCTATATATACATAGCAGCATTAGAGTTAGAATTCAAACTGTATTTATTTTCTCTTTTCTATTTTTTATGTTCATAGTAAATGCTGTTAACCATCTGTGTGTAGTTTTTGGTTACAAGCCAATGGAAATCATCTTAATTGACTTTCAAGACCTTATGCACAAGGTTGTTGATGCATGTGGATATGGTACTCCAACTTATCAGGTCGTACGCAATATGAAGAATGAATAGAGGGTAGCTATTCGTATTGTATTGCTCCATGAATCAAAAAACTTGACAGATATTTTAGTAGCAATTGAGTTTCAAGAAGATGAAAAATGAGCAGAAATGTCATCCATTAAGAATGTGATTACTCATATAAAAGTATGTTTTAGCTTCAAGATCGATGACTACAATTATGACATGTTCGAACACTACAAACAGATGTACAACAAAGAGAAATTGATTGACATGGCATGACAACCCTTTATAAAAGAACTCCAATAGACCTATTAATTTTATATGATAAATATGCTATTGAGTTTGAGGCTGAAATCAAGATGAAGCTTAAAGTGATGCATAAGCTTAAAAATGTTCTAGATGCGCTTAAATAAATTTGGGGATTGGCATGCTAGGTTATAAATATTTGGCTGTTTATATCTGGGGTGGACATATGTGTATTCATTTTTCACTATATGTACATTTACATTGTTCTCCATCTTTGTATTCAGTTATCCTCAGCATACTTATTATTATTGGAGTAATATATATTTTTAGTGAATTTTAGAATTGTGTACATGGAATCAGAGCAAATTCAACACTGCTTACACCATAACTTTGCAATTTGAAAACTTTGAATATGGAAACTTTATATCCATGCAAACAAAGGTTGTAAGAGATGGAAAAATACAATTTTATAATTGATTATAATAGTGCAATACATCACAAGTTCATTTCTGTCACTGTATACATTTCATTATATAGGTATAAGCACCCGAAACCAACAAGTAAGAATTTAAGAAAGTGATTAGCTTAATGAGCTTAATAGAGCCAGCAACTGAATGTTCGTATATTATTTGCGGTGTAGTTCATCCTAAACTACTAACAACTTATGGGTTAAACTCCCAATCTTGTTTCCTTCAATGATAGGGTCTAGTCCAAATCAGTTCTACAATATGAAGTCTAGGACATTCTCTACTTCTGCCAATTTCTCCAGATATACTCTGAGCAACCCCCTAATGGCTGTGCATGTGGAAGTTATTGTGTTAGTACAGCATGGTCTGTTGATGTAAATGACATGTGATAATTGAATGTTTAGTAATTATTTATCCACAATCAATTTACAACTCACCCAATGAAGCATCAAAGTCATCCCCAAATTTGTATGGATAGTAAATATTTCATTGTGTGGCTACATCACATTGGAAAACATCAAAATTGTTCAATCACACAAAACAAATCAATGGGAAACAGAAAATAACTCAACGGTGAATTCCTACATTATGTACGCAAGATAAATGTCTTATGATGGTCTATTTACGAAATAACTTACAGGATTTAGCAACGATTTGTAAGGAGTGTCATCCAACAACAAGGTGTTTGACTCATCATAACCCTTCTCTCTAAGGCCACCATATCTATCCCAGAGATTCCATAGATCCTTAAACGACAAAGGCTTCACAAGGTTGTCCACTGTGCTGTATTTCATATTTGTACAGTGGTACGCATCCTATAATATGAAAAGTCTATTTGTTAGATTTAAGCTTACTTGATTGTTGTACTTTTCACATAATTTGAATGAAGTTTGCTACAGTTTACCCAATAAAACAACAATCTGTCCTTTATATCATCCAGCAAATAATCAAAACACTTTCTAAGTTTTTCTTGTATCTTAACATATGACATTACGATTTAGTGTCTTAATATTTATCATTGGAATTTAATGCACAACTTACTTACTTCTAAATGAACAAACCCCAACTTCAAAGGTATCAAAGCAAAACAATATGAAATCCTTACACAATGGTCTCTGTGAAACTGAGAAATCATGTAATTTCACTATAAAATTGTAACATGGAAATGAAGTTAATAGTTGACTGTATGGCGTTTTGTTAATGATGACTACTATTTTGGGTAATGTTGTTACTAGAATGACCGCTTACCTATACAGGAGTGGATTTTTCTCCCTTTGAAATTTGTGGACACTTTGAGGAGTGCACTATATCTGCCAACACACCGTTACATCAAGGACAATGAGTTTCTTAGTATGTCACTCCGGCTGTCAATTATTATAATTCAATCCCTTTCATTCATATTAAGTGAAGATCATTAGTTGGTCCATATATGGCAATAAAGTCTATCTTAATCAATAACTAAACTAAGTAAAGTCAAGGAAAAAGGAACAACAACATCAATTAAAACCTTATTATTAAAGTGCCATATATGTAACAAGGAACTTCAATATACCTTATCATCTTATGAGCTCCTTTCCTTAGCAACGGCATTGATGTCTTCGTTCATAGTCACTCCAAGTAAGTGAATCAGGTAGATAAGTTGGGCATAACTGCATCTTTGACAAAGCTAACAAGAAAACCAATCTATTTGCCCATGCTCTCCATATCCAATCTCATTGATGCCATTTGTTCTTCCATTTTGTCTAGTTTTTCCTCAGCCTCTCTATTTTTTCCCATACCATGCTAGTGGTTGGACAGTCCTTATTTCTAGGAGATGGGCTTGATATATCTGTTGTTGAATGTCCAAATAAATCCGACCTTTTCTTTTGCTTTTTTTTTGCCTTATTTGATCTATTCCCTTCATCTAAGTCAAAGCCAGACTTCTTCACGCTGGCTTGCCCTATTGCATAAGTCTTAAAAACTAAATTTCTTGTTTCATTGGGGCTACAACTCCATAATGTAGTAGGAACTCAAATATAAAGGATGCATATGGAAGGATTCTCCTATTACTATTGTAGGCAGCCTTGATTTTTGAAGGAATTATGAAATTTAAGCTCGAATTTCTACCCTTCACCAAGCAAGACATAAGCCATATGTCTGCATGACTCATCATGCGAATTTTCATCCTCTAGGGATCAATATGTGAACTGCTATCAAATGCAATATTCTTTCATGTATATTCAGGTTGTTAGCATTAGTCTTAATACGTTGCAAAGATGAGTCCTTAAAGACGGCCTCAACATGATCTAATATGCACCCACTCATATACGATTTACATTGACTAGACGGCACATAATCCACACTAAATGCATTAAAACAAACTTCATGGACTGACCAATATTTGCTTCCCTCTAATGTCTGTATGGAAAAAATTGACATCCAAAATCTCAGCAAGGTTTTCAAAACATTCATCTACACTATCATTTCTTCTTATATCAATGTTATTGTAAAATAATTAGACTAATCTCTCATAATATTGAATCAATGGTGCCTGCAAATTTCCTAACCAATAGAGTTTCAATGTATCAAAGTATGGAAAACTGATCTGTTGCAAAAACCTTTAATTAATATGTCTTCCTTTTAACACCTTCTATGACCCAAAATGATCACTGGAATGGCGTTCCTGCTCTAGAAAGTTAAAGTTATTTGAGCTTGCATAAGGGGGTCAATTCCACTATC
The DNA here is from genome assembly GCA_038382065.1 of Adansonia grandidieri. Lineage (NCBI taxonomy): Eukaryota > Viridiplantae > Streptophyta > Magnoliopsida > Malvales > Malvaceae > Adansonia > Adansonia grandidieri. The sequence continues at coordinate 905 of JBBYHK010027306.1, read as the reverse complement.
ATTTACTGCTGGGTCAGCTATCTGATTCTGTTTTGGTTGAGAAGCCTTCTTCTGAATGTAAGTCTTCGGTGCCATGCCCTAATTAGCAACTGTCTGATATTTCCACTCTTGATGGATTTTGATGAAATGCAATGGTGACTATAATCCAAAAGATTTGTGTTTAGAGGGGCTTTAGGAGTTGGCCCTTCAATTCTAAGTTTGTAAGAGGTGTCAGTTTAAGCAGAATGAGGAGTCAGTTCTTAACCAATATCGAGCAGGCTTTTTCTTAACTAGAAGTTAGGTTTTAAGTGAAATGGAGTCATTTCACATCCTTTGTGGGAGCCGGTTGCTCAAGGTCTTGAATAGGAAAGCTTAAGATGGAGTCGGTTTCTAAAGAACGAAAGAGTTAGTTCCCTAGTTATGTGGGAGCTGATTCTTTAAAAAGCATGGATATGTGAGAGCTGATTCTAGAGAAGCATGGGGCCAACTTCTTTGTTATGTGGAAGCCCATTCTTAAAAAAGCATAAAGCCGGTTCCTTAGTAATTTATTCACAATTTATTCATAATTGACAGCATTTTTACCCAAAATTGTTATATATACATATTATATAACTAAGTGCATAAATTCATATATAAATAATTTAACTATATATGTAACATACAATAGCAAATAAAACATATTTATATTGGATAAAGTATATAGATATCAAATCTCATTATCAAATTGTAGGTTTATATTCAAATCCACTAAAAAACCCGTAATTAAAAAATATCTGTAATTATTTATAATTATTTAAAGGGAGATTCTTGTTAGCTTCAAAGGAGAGATTGAACCAAGAAGGGGGTGAATTGGTTCTATAAAAACTTGATCAATTTGAAGTAAATTGAAAATTAAAAATAAGATAAGGAAGAGAAAAACCAACAAT
>JBBYHK010027274.1:0-10229 GCA_038382065.1 Adansonia grandidieri | reverse complement strand
AAACAATCCCATGCATGGCATGGGCTAAAAAAGCTAGTTATTTATATATTATACACTAATTAAGCAAACATTGATTGGACTTTTTTTTTTTGAAATTACAATAACAATAACAATCAAAATCAAATACATTCATAAATAAAAATTAATTACTCAAACTAACCATTAATAATTAAAGACAAATCAATCTAAATACAATTAAAAATTTAACATAATGATAGATCAATCTCACTTATAACGAGACTCGAACCTCATTATCTTAAGGCCTTTTCCTTACCACTATGCCAATCCCACACATTGATTGGATTTAGTTAGCTCTTTTCTAGATGCCAATCATTGACCAAATTATTGGAGTGGTAAGAAAAGGGTAGCATTTTATCTAATACAATCATAAAATATGTATATTTATTTATAATTCTCGACATTGATTCTACTAATTTGACTATAATTTTCCATCTAATTACATTCGTAATATTAAATTCCCACTTAATTTTAGATAATTATTAAAATTTGATAAAACATTTTACTAAAAAATTTTGGTAATGCATTTATTTTTTTACTAAAAATTAATTAAATATTAGTAATAATTTGCCTTAAAATCGATTCCCATTTTTATGTAATCATACTAAAGAAATTGTTACTTTAAAGTTCTTGTAAAAGTTTTCCAACACTAAAATATTATTTGATATATTAAAAGGGTTTAATATTTGAATTTTCATTTTTTCTATAGTATTAGTTGCAAAAATTCCAGAAACAAAGCGTTACAGCATAACATTAACAAAATCAACTGAAGGGTTATAAACCCAGTCCTAGAGACATCTCCCCGTCCTAATCTTCTTGGCCACCCAGCTTGCTGATGTTGTCAAATTTATACCACCCAAGTGCATGTATCATAATACGTAATATAGAAATGAATAGAGTATCGTTTTCACGAGGAATTGTACTAAATCTGTTAAGTACTAAAATTAACACAATTTAATCTTGTTGATGTCTCCTTAACTGATGCCGGAAGTCGGACAGAACCCTGCAATACAGAGAAGTCAGGAAGACGCTGGAGTTTTACTCTGGGGGCCCTTCCGATGGTTAAGTCAGAGAAATGTTTAGTATACAGGTGTATATGAGTTTTCAAAGCCGAATCCTTACTTGTGAGCATGTTTGCCCTTTTTATAGGATTTGTTTGAGGACATTATGTCAGGTGGTTTGGTGGTGATGTGACTAACGCCGAGCTAGGTGTCAGGCTATGATGTCTAGTGATCGGCTCAGTCAGTCAGCCGCCATTCAGTAGATGTCAACTCCGCATTTAAGTCATTGCCGAAGAGGTCACATCGTTATTAGGTGTGGTTCGGCGATCGCTTATTTGTTATTGTCTAGTGATCACCCGTTAGTAAAAACAGTGGATTGGGGATAGTTCGGCGATCGTCATACGCAGAGATATAATAATTGTCCCCTCCGGGGTTTAAAAAGGTAGTCATAAGATGACTCGACATTTTGGACATGTGTGAGAGGGAGTTGGCGCGTGGCATGTGGGCCTCACGTGCGGGAGGTGAGAAGGTACAACTGCCGGCATTAATGGTGGCAGGAGTGGTAGGGTAACAGAAGGGCGTGGGAAAAGAGGAAGGAATAAAATGGGAACACGTGTCTTGATAGGGGATTTATAGGGGCATGTTTTGGGGGATATGAAACGGTGAGGGGAACACGTGTCAGTGCAAGGGCAGAGTGCTAGGGTGGTGCAGTTATGTCGCTGAATGGGGTGGCAACACGTGGTGATGGGGGAAATGGGAAGAGTCCAGACCGTGTGGGTATATAAGGGGATGTGGGGCTGAGGAATTTCTCTAATGTTGTTGAAAAAAAAAGCAGAGTAAAGGTTAGACAGCTTATTCGAGGAGAAAAGGTGAGTGTTTAAGAGTGGAGATAGTGTTGGTAAGGGGTTAATCGTAGTGTTTTAGTATTTTAATGGTTTTGTGTGTTGTTTAGCAGTGATCGTGTTGGTGGAGGTGTAAGTGAGGGGCACTGCAAAGAGTGAGATTCTTTGGTTGGTAAGTGCTTAGAGGAAGTGGGTAACCAAGTGAGGGTGATAGTGGGGCATTTGACCCAGGGGGAGATGTCTGGTCATTTGGTGTTGGAGGAGGAGGAGGAAGAGATGAGAGGAGTGGTCGCTGAACAGAGTGGCGACCAGGAAGAGAAAGGTTCGAGTGGTGGTGAGGCTGAGGTGGCGATCATCGGGGATATGATTGAGGAGGCGATCGTCGAGGTGGACATCAAAGCTGTGGACATGCATGTCGGCTCGGTGAATATACAGGTGGTATGGCGGTGGATGTATGATAGGGGGTGGATCTGGAAGGTACCAAATTACGAAGGCGGGGCCGCTGCAGCGAGCAACATTTATCGAAGGGAACAGTGCGGCATTCTACCTGCATATTTTCAAGGCTGGCTTCCACCTGCCTCTAGAGCCCTTCTTCTGCGAACTGTTGGAGGCATATAATTTATCGCCCAACCAGTTGAAACCAAATAGTTAGGCGATCTCCTGACCTATTTTTTAGTTTGCAAGGAGAAAGGGTGGCGACCATCAATTGGGGTGGTGAAGGAGTTATAATTTCTGAAACGGGGTGAGCCCTGCTTTATTATTTGCAATCAAGGGAGGGAGGTAGGATGGTGGTTGACCTGCCGTCGAATGCACATACGCGGCTGGACAAATTCTTTGTGGGAACGAAAAGGGCGAGCACAGAATAGGGTTTTTCGGTGCAATGGGGCAAGAGGTCGAGAGCCAGTAACGAGAGGATTGGCCTGGAGGCCACGGAGAATGACCAGGTGCTCTTCTTTAGAGGCCGATGCGTGAGCAGCAGGATATACTTGACGTTCCGCAACATCCAAAGAGAGTGCTTGGGGCGAGATTTGAGGACTTGCTAGAAGAGCCAGTGCGTCCCATTGGTCAACGGAGGCGGCGACGTTTGTTGCGACATCAGAGAGGTATGACATGAATGAGTTTATTTAAGTGTAAGATTAGCGTGTGTGTTTGTTGAGCAGAGGTGCTGATATATGATGTTGTGTTTCGTATGGGAGCATGTAGCAGAAGAAGAAATAGAAGATGTGGAAGAGGGGGAGAGGGCTGGGGAGTTGGTGGTTTATAATGTGGAGGGTATTTCGGGGGTGAGTGGTGAGGAGCGGGCGGGTAGCGTGGATGGTGGCAATCGCCAATCAAATCAGGGGACGGAAGAGGGTATTTGTTCTAGTCACTCGTAAGTATGGAGAAATGTATGATGGTACTGACCTGGATGTTTTATGTGTTGTGCAGGAATATACCCGGTTCAGGCAACATTGGCGGAGCGGGCGACTAGGCAGGCAGCTGCAAAGGGGGCAGCTGCCCGTCAAAGATGGGGAGAGAGAAAGGTGGGCGAACAAGCTGATGCTGAGACGGGTGTTACTGCTGGTGCGGCATCTGCTGGTCGCCAAGATGTGCTGTACCGATGCTTTCTGCGACAGCTGCCACAGCGCCCGTTCTTCGACCTGGGGTAGAGACGGTTGGGTCGAGTGGCGGGCCAGTTCCTGGGGCAGCTGCACAGTCGAGTATCGCTTCAGAAAGGCCGCGAGTGAGCCGTGGCGCATCCAGTTCAACTGGTCCTGGCATTCTGCGTAACGGATGGGTGCTAGACTTCGAGGCAGCCTTGAGGTGGGCGATGAAGGGTGTGGCGACTAGTGACCGAGAGATGTTATCAAGGAGGAGTCTAACTCAAAATCTGAATGCCACCATGATAGGGCTGGTGGAGGCACTTCACTACTAGACGGCGTATACTTGCCAGATGGTGAACTGGCAGGAGAAGTTCAACCTTCAAGCGACCAAAATAGTGGAGTTGAACGCTCAAGTTGGGAAACAGAAGGAGGTGAACGTCAAGCTGGAGGTGTCTTTGAAAGAGATTGAGGAGAGGAGGATGAAAAAGATAGCCGAACTGCTGCTGAGTCGGCAAGAAAGTTGGAGGAGCACAATACAGAATTGGCTTCTGCTACGTCTAGAGTGGCTGAGTTGGAGGGTCATCTTGGCGATCTCGAGGCTCATCACCAGGATGAGTTGAAGAAGCAGCAGGAAGAGATATTCGACAAACTGTTTGTTGCTGTGGATTTGTATCATCGTAGAGCGTTGTATGGGGTCCAGTTGCTTCGTGGGCCTCTGGACTTATGGGCGATTGATTTAGGGCGCCTGTATACACCTCCGAAAGATTTTAACGTTTTATTGCCTACTCAACAGGAAGTGGACGCAGGGCAGTCGAGGGATGCAGCCTTGATTACTCCGACGGCTGAGGAGTTTGAGCAGGGGGAGTCTGGTGATGAGGCTGGTGCTTAGACCATCTCGTCGACTAGGGATGAGTAGTGGTTTGGCTGGTAAAGAATATTCTATAAATGATCAATGATTTAAATGAAAATTTTGTTTTGTGTGTATGATTTGTGTAAATTTTTATTGCTTGTGTTTTTGTAATTTGTATTGTTGTAGTTTGTTGTTTTTTTTTTTGAGATTGTGGTGCATTTGTTGTCTTGGAAGATGGTTGTCGTGATGTTGTGCTGAGGAGAATCGAGTGTTTTGATAGTAAGTGCACTTGAAGGAATAATGAATCGTGTCATGGCGGCGATTGTGATATAGCAATTATGAGTTGTGTCATGGCGGCGATTGTGTTGTAGCAATGAAGAGTTGTGCCTTTTCGGTGATTGCTTTGTAGCAATTAAGAGTTAAGCCTTGGCGGCGATTGCGTTGTAGCAATGAAGAGTTATGCCTTTTCGGTGATTGCTTTGTAGCAAATTAAGAGTTGTGCCTTGGCAGTGATTACTTTGTAGCAAGTAGGAGTCGTTTGATCTGTGAAGTGACTTGTAAGACAAAGGTCTATAGTGGCGACCATAAGTATTTGCAGCGGGCACATTTACAAATAATATTTCTTTAGATGGGCAATATTCCATACGTTAGGGATGGGGCGTCCATCTAATTCGGTTAGCTTGTAAGCGCCAAAGCGTAGAACTTGGCTCACTTGATAAGGTCTTTCTCGGTTTGGGGACAGCTTTTTCTGTGCTCCTGCTGGTCGACTAGCTTCCCAGTTTCGAAAGACTAGGTCGCCCACCTGGAATTGGCGATTGCAGACTCGACGGTTATAATGCCTGCTAACCTGTTTTGCTCGGACAGCCATGTGGATTGTGACGTCTTCTCTAGCTTCCTCGAGTAGGTCAAGGTTAGCTTTGAGATGTCAGAATTGAGCTTTGAGTCGAGGTATGCAGTGTGTAAACTGTGTACCCCCATTTTGGCCGGTATGATAGCCTTCGTTTCGTAAACAAGGCTAAAATGAGTAGCTCTGGTCGCTTGAGTTTCAATTGTCTGAATTGCCCAGAATATACCAGGTGTTTCATTGGCCCATGGCTTTTTGCGTCGTCCAATTTCTTCTTCAGAGGTTGGAGGATGTTCTTATTCATGGATTCAGCTTGGTCATTCTATTGAGGATGGGCGACAGAGGTGTGGACAAGGTTGATGTTGAAGCGTGTACAAAAATTATGGAGTGTGTCAGCCGTTAGTTGCTTGTCGTTGTCTACTATAATGACATAGGGTACTCCAAATCGGCAAAAAATGTAATGCCAAATAAAATTTTCCATGTTTTGGGCGATGATGGTGGTGACTGGCTCAGCTTCAACCCATTTGGTGAAGTAGTCACAGGCGACCAACAAAAATTTTCTCTGAGCGGTCGCCATAGGAAATGTACCCAATATGTCACGCCCCAAACACAGAATGGCCAAGGACTAAAGATTTATTTAAGCGCCTTAGTTGGTTGTTTGGGAATTGGAGCAAAGTGTTGGCATTTGTCGCATTTTTTGACGAGTGCGGTAGCATCTTTTCTCATTGTGGGCCAGAAGAAGCCTTGTCGCAAGGCCTTAAGGGCCAGTGATCGCCCGCCAAGGTGATTTCCACAGATGCCTTCGTGTATCTCTTTCAAGACGTAAGTTGCCTCGGTAGGGTTAAGGCATCAGAGTAATGGAAAAGTGAAGGACTTTTTGTACAGAAAGTCATTGAGAATTATGTACCGGATGCTCTTTTTTCCAATATCCTTTTCTACACCGGATCGGTTGGAGCTTGGTTATCCTTGAGAAAGGAAATAATTGGCGTCATCCAGTTCTCTTTGATGTCCCCTGTAATTTGATGTACATATCTGTCGTAGCTGGGTACTAGGAGTCTTTCGAGGAGAATTTTTCCCCTTGTGGAGATATTGATAGCGCTAGCCAGTTTTGACAGAAGGTCAGCCCTTGAGTTGTCCCTTCTGGGTATCCGCTTGATGGTGACGTAGGCAAATTGTTGGGAAAGGGTAACGGCAACCTAGTGGTATTTGGCGAGTAATTCATCCCTGACATCGTATAAATCATGTACCTGGCTAGCTTCGAGTTAAGAGTCTGTGTGGGCGATTAAATGATTGGTGCCCAGGGTTTTGGCCAACTCCATGTCGGCGATTAAAGCCTCATATTCAGCTGCATTGTCGGAGGTGGTGAACTGAAAGGAGAGGCCATATTGCCACTCATGACCTTGGGGATCGACTAGTAATACTCCAACTCCCCTTTTTGTCTTGCCCGAATAACCATCAACAAAAATATGCCACTCGCTGGTTTTGATGCTTAGGGGTAGGTGACCAGGAGTGCTGATATGATCGCCTGGTTGTGCAGGTTTTAGTGATTTGTCTTGAGATTCTACAAAGGAACACTCGGCGATGAAGTCAGCGAGCGCCTGTGCTTTGATGGTTTTTCAGGGATTGTAGGTGAGGTCAAATTCACTAAGTTTGATGCTCCAGCGAATGAGTTATCCCACCAAGTCGACTTTGAGGAGGACGTCTTTAAGAGGCTGGTTAGTGAAAACAGTGATTAGGTGCACCTGAAAGTATTGCCTTAGCTTCCTTGTTGCAATGACGAGTGCAAAAGCCAGTTTTTCCAGCTTACTGTAATGAAGTTTGCCAACTTGCAGTGCCCGGCTGACATAGTAGGCAGGATACTGATGCCTCTATTCTTCACGGACTAAGAAGCAGCGACAGTTTCATCTGACGTGGCTAGCTAGACAAAAAGTTGTTCTCTATACTTCGGACTGACAAGTAATGGGGGAGTGCTTAGGTATTGTTTGAGTTGGTCGAACAACTGCTAGCACTCTTCAGTCCATTGATATCTGGTCGCCCTTCTAAGTAGTTTGAAGAAGGGTAAACATTTCTCTACAGATTTGGAGATGAAACGATTGAGTGCCGCTACTCGCCCTATCAGATGTTGAACTTCTTTTGTCGATTTTGGCGGGCCCATTTGCATGATTGCACTGATTTTCTCAGGATTAGCTTCAATGCCTCTGGAGGAGATCATGAATCCCAAAAATTTTCCTGCGGACACACCTAACACACATTTTAAAGGGTTGAGTTTCATTTTGTACTTACGGAGTATGTTGAATGTCTCCAAAAGGTCACTGAGGTGTTGATGAAGAGAGGGGCTTTTAACGAGCATGTCATCCACATAAATTTTCATTGAATGCTCGATTTGTCTTTTGAAAAGTTTGTTGACCAAGCGTTGATATGTGGCACCTGCATTTTTTCAGTCGAATGGCATGACTTGATTGCAAAAGGTATCGTATTCTGTGATGAACGTTGTTTTTTCTCGGTCGCAGAGATCCATCTTGATTTGGTTGTACCCGAAGAAGGCGTCCATAAAACTTAAGAGTTTCTGGCCCACTGATGCATCAACCAGTCGATCAATACTGGGGAGAGGGTAGCTATCTTTTGTGCAAGCTTTATTTAAATCGGTGAAGTCGACACACATTCGCCATTTCCTTGAGGCCTTTTTGACCATGATGACATTAGTAAGCCAATCGGGATATTTAACATCCCTGATGTAGTTGGCTTGTAGTAATTTGTCGACCTCTTTGTGTATCGCTTGGAGCCATTCCGGAGCAAATTTGTGCTTTTTTTGCTTGATTGGAAGGGCTCGTGGGTCCACACAGAGTGAGTGCATGATGACGGTTGGGTCAATGCTAGGCATGTTGGCTGCGGACCAAGCGAATACGTCAGCGTTCTTTCTAAGGAATTTTACGAGGAGGTTCTTGTCTTGAATTTTAAGAGAAGAGTGAATGCTGGTAACCAACGCTGGATTCGAATCGTAGAGGGCTATTTTTTTAGTGTCCTCGGCCTGCTGAGGCTTCTGATCATGAAAACCATCTCTAGCGTCTAGTTGCTCTAGGTTGATCGCCTTTGGTTGTGCAGGTGTAATAGTGTGAACAAATGGTCTGGAGGCATTGTCGTGGATCGTGGTTGGTTGGCGTGTGGCCAATTCGATTGATAACATGTGGCATTGGCATGCGGTTCGTTGGTCGAAACGCATATATCCAATCCCCGTAGGTGTGGGGAATTTCACCGTTAGGTAGTAAACTGCGGTGACCATTTTTATCTTTTTCATCGATGGTCGACCGATGATTGCGTTGTAAGCAGAAGGTTGGTCGACAATAAGGAAATCGACCAAGGTGTTCACAGTGTGTTCCCCGTCGCCCATGGTTATAGGGAGTGTGATCGTCCCTTTGACGGGTATTGGTTGATTGGCGAATCCATAGATTGGAGGTGATGGGGTCAGGTCGCTCGCAGTGAAGCCTATGCGAAGGAAGGCGTCCCACTGCAGAATTTCCATAGCACTCCCATTGTCGATGAGGATTCTATGGACTTGGTAGTTGCCTATGGTGGCAGATACAACAATAGGATCATTTCCGCAATCAAATAGGAGCTGTGAGTCGGCATCGTCAAAACGGATCACCCAATCAGTGTGCTTAACACGCTTGGGTGCCACGTCGACCACCATTACAGAGCGGACGTGGGATTTACGTTTTGACTTGCTAACTGCCCAAGTCTTCGTCGGACTAACGATCATGCTTATAATGCCAACGACAGTTCATTTGGGTGCAGTCTCTCGGCGCTCGTTTGGGGATCATGTGTGATCCTTGGCGTGTGGCTCTTTATTCACGAACTGCTTAATCACCCTTTTCCTTACCAGTGATTTGATGGCATTTTTTAAGTTGAAGCCGTCTTCGATGGCATGCCCAATGTCGTTGTGAAAGTTAAATGCTTTTCAGGGTCGCGCCTACTGCGATCGCTTCTCATTGGAGGCGGGCACTCTAAAAGCCCTTCCTTCATTATGGCATTGAGAATTTGAGATCTGGGAGCCGTCAGAGGTGTGTAGGACTCGTATTTCGCGTGCGGAGCAGGCCATGTTCGTTTTCTCGTGGGGCTTTATTGTGATGCGACGGCTGGCATCTCTTTTTGGGGTCAGGTGCTCGGGCGATCGGCTAACCAATTAGGCTTTGGTCCTCGACCTCCTCGTTGCTCGCGGTCCCAGGTTTCTGTTTGTCGACTCGTGATTTCTATTTCCTCGGCTTTCGCGTATTTTTACGCCTTCTTGTAAAGCTGGTACAGCTTCGTGGGTTGGGCGTCCGTCAAGGCATATTTTAGTTACTTATGCCAGATGCCAGTTGTGAAGGCTTGGATGGCCTATTCATCATTCAGGTCCTGAACCTCCAAGGCGGCCGCGTTAAAACGCTTGAGGTAATCGCGAATCGTCTCGTCAGGGTTTTGCTTAAGTTTTCAGAGCCGAATCTTTACCTGTGAGCATGTTTGCCCTTTTTATAGGATTTGTTTGGGGACATTGTGTCAGATGGTTTGGTGGTGATGTGACCAACGCCGAGCTAGGTGTCAGGCTATGATGCTTAGTGGTTGGCTTAGTCAGTCGGCCGCCATTCAGTAGATGTCAACTCCGCATTTAAGTCATTGCCGAAGAGGTCACATCATTGTCAGGTGCGGTTCAGCGATCGCCTATATGTTATTGTCTGGTGATCACCCTTTAGTAGGAAAAATAGATCGGGAATGGTTCGGCGGTCGTCATACGCGGAGGTATAACAAATCTTATTCAAACAAATAATTAAAAAATTATTAATTAAACAGCAAAGAAATTTAAATGAAGTTTACTTAATCAATAATAAAAAACTAGGATTACAATTTCTCTCATTACTTTATTTGAATTTGTTTTATTCTCTTAACTTAAGTAATGATATTGAGTTGTTAACTTAGAGTTTTAATTTATTTATAAGTATCTTCTGATAGTCTTATAAAATTATCTCTTTAAACCAATTTGCTATATTCCTATGCAAATTGAATTAAAAGAAACTCATTAAACTTAGACTCTAATTTGGTTACATATGGCATGCTCGT
>JBBYHK010027263.1:0-10229 GCA_038382065.1 Adansonia grandidieri | reverse complement strand
TTGTCTATCAAATGAGACAAACATAGATACTCATAATAATCTGCACTTTTCTTGTGATTGGCCACCATGAACATGTTCTTTTCATTTAGATACACAATACTTGTGCATTGGTTTCCTAAGAAAGCCTTTTTTTTACTAGATTCCTTAGAATAAAAATAGATCTGCCAAATGAGACAAATACTAATATGTGTAATAATTTACATTTCTTTTGTGATTGGCCATCATAAATACATTTTTCTCATTAGGATACATGATATTGATGCTTTGGATTCCACAAGAAAAGCTATTATTTTCACTATTTTCCTTAAAATCAAAGATCATTTGTAAAATGGGGCAAACGTTTATACTTGCAATAATTTACATCCTTCTTGTGGTTAGCCATCATAAACATGTTATCTACGTTTGGATACATGATATTGATGCTTTAGTTTTCCTGTGAAAAGTTTTTCCTTTTGCCATTTTCCCTAGAATCAATATTCATCCATCAAACAAGACAAATTAATGATTCTCATAATAGTCTCCTTTCTTTTTATGATTAGCCACCATAAATAAGTTCTTCTCATTGCGATACATATGATTTCTTAGGAAAAGCTTTTCTTTCCACCATTTTTCTTAGATTCAAAGTTTATCCATCAGATGGATACTCATAATAATCTTCACTATTTTTGTGATTGGCCACCATGAACATGTTTTTCTATTTTAGATACATAATACTTATGCTTTGGTTTCCCAAGAAAGGCATTTTTTGACCAGATTCCTTAGAATAAAAGTACATCTACCAAATGGGACAAATGCAGATATGTACAATAATTTACTTTCCTTTTGTGATTGGCCATCATAAATACATTTTACTCATTGGGATACAAGATATTGATGCTTTGGATTCCATAAGAAAAGTTGTTCCTTTCACCATTTTCCTTAAATCAAATATCATTTGTCAAATGGGACAAACATCTATATTTGCAATAATTTACATCTTTCTTATGGCTGGCCATCATAAACATGTTCTGTACATTTAGATACATGATATTAATGCTTTAGTTTCCCATGAAAAGTTTTTCCCCTTGCTATTTTTCCTAGAATCAAAATTCATCCATCAAATGAGACAAATAATGATTCTCATAACAATCTCCTTTCTTTTTATGATTAACCACCATAAACAAGTTCTCCTCATTGTGATACGTGTGGTTTCATAGGATTTTTTTCCTACATTTTCCTTAGATTTAAAGTTTGTCCGTTAAATGAGACAAACATGGATACTGTTAATAATCTCCATTCTTTTTATGGTTGGCCACTATGAACATGTTCTCCTCATTAGGATATACAATATTTATGCTTTGGTTTCCTAGTAAAACCTTTTTTCCACCATTTTCCTTAAAGTCAAAGTTTATCCATTTAATGAGACAAACATGGCTATTCATAATAATCGCCTTTCTTTTTGTGATTTGGTACCATGAACCACTCTCCTTGCTAGGATACAGAATATTTAGGCTTTGGTTTCACAAGAAAAGCTTTTTTTCCTTATTTTCCTTCGAATCAAAGTTTCACCATCAAAATGAGACAAACATGGACACTCATAATAATTGCCATTCCTTTTGCGATTGGCCACCATAAACTTTCTCCTTATTAGGATATACGATATTGATTCTTTGGTATTCTAGGAAAAGCTTTTCTTTGCACTATTTTCCTTAAAGTCAAAGTTCATCCATCAAATGAGACAAACATGGATTTTCATAATAATCTCCATTCATTTTATGATTAACCACCATAAGCACATTCCCCTCATTAAGGTACATGATATTAATGCTTTGGTTTCCCAAGAAAGCTTTTCTTTCCACTATTTTCCATAGACTTAAAGTTCATCTGTCAAATAGGATAAACATAGATACCCATAATAATTTACATTCTTTTTGTGATTGGCCACCTTAAACACGTTCTCCATGTTGGGATACATGATGTTGATGCTTTGGTTTCCCTAGAAAAGCTTTTTTCAACCATTTTTTATGAGCCTTGTTAGAATAGAACTCAATGGGAATAGATCTCTAACGGTTTAAAAAGAAAATAGAAAGAAAAAAATAAAAATCTGGAATCGGAAAGTTAGTAGGATGGAAGGAATAAACCTTGATTGATTGATAAGAATCCTTGCCATGATCAATTCAAAGGTTGGATGCCACTTTTAGGTATGAGAAACCTAAAAGATAAGTCTAAAAACTCCACCAAAAAAACTTGGATAAAAGGAAAATAATTGAAAATAATTAGTAGCTTTATTGATCAACTTTAAATAACTCAAAAACAAGCATAAGTCCCCGTAGTTATAGTGGAGGATTTGGCCAAAAGCCTTTACAAGAAAAGGAAAGTAAATCCTAAATAATTTATTAAGATATTGCTTGCTCATAAAGAAAATAAAATAGTTAATCAAATGAATCCTTGCAAGCTAAGAAATTAAAGCCTTTCTAGAAAAAAGAAAACTAAAATTGTTAGGGATTAAGTAATAATCTGCAGACCAAAACTTTTTTAATTTGGATGCTACTGACTTTTTTTCGAAAAGACTTCTATAATCTTCAAGGATCTTTCTTTTTTAGCACAAAATTTACTAAGTTGACTCTTTTAGCACTTGGTCGTTTGATTGGGCTTGTATACTTAAACTTTTATTTTTTTAGGCCTACTAACTTAGGCTAATGATAGGACACATAATCTCCCCCTTGTTGGGAATGATTTGCCCTTAAATCCACACTATCTCTATCATCCAATGTGTCCTTTAAATAGGATGTAAGATCTCGAACATTGAACATGGTGCTTACATTGTATTTTTCGAGTAAGTCAAGCTTAAAAGTGTTATCATTTACCTTATTGAAGACCCTAAAAGGACTATTAACCTCCGGTATCAATTTGGACTTTTTTTTTAATTAGGAAACCTCTCTTTGCGAAGATGAATCCACACAAGATCTCCTAGTTTGAATAAAATTTACTTTCTCTTTATGTTTATCGATTTCACATAAGCTTTACTCTTCTTCTTGATCTATTCTCTAACTTCCTTATGCATATTCTTTAATATTTGAGCATTTTTAGCTCTATGTATACAACTTTTCTCACTAATTGGTATTGGTGCTAAATCAAGAGGTGTAGTTTGTTTGAAACCATAGACCACCTCAAAAGGAGAACACTTAGTAGTGATGTGTACACTACGATTGTAAGCAAAATCTTTATTTATGCCAAGCAGTTATCGTAATTCTTTAGATTCTTGTTCATTATCATCCTAATCAAAGCTGAAAGTATTTTATTCACCACCTCAGTTTGCCCATCAATTTATGGATGATAAGGTATTCCCAATAAAAACTTAGATATAGCTTAGAAACTTAACATCACGATCAGAATCAATGCTCTTAGGAATCCTATGTCGTCAAATTATTTCATTAAAAAACATCAGTTCTATGGCAAGGAATAAAGTGTGAGATTTTCAAAATGTGATTCGCTATAACCATTATCGAATCTTTTCCCTATGGTGTCTTAGTAAACCTAAAAAAAAATCCATGGTTACGTGTTCGAGGGTTGTTGGGGCATGAGCAAAGACATGTATAACCCTTATGCCATCTCCTTGTTCTTTTTTTTTTTTTTGCATGTGACACATATTTCCATAATTCTATGAACATCTCGATTTATTACTGGCCAATAAAAATGTGCTTTTAATGTTTTTAATGTCTTCTTTTCACCAAAGTGTCCAGTAAGACCTCTATTGTGAGCTTCACACACCAAAAGCTCTCAAATTGAACAAAAAGAAACGTATAATTGGCTAGACTTGAAGAAATATCCTTTATGATGAAAATAACCATTTGCTCCCTTCGTGCACTTTTCATAGATCTTTGCAAAGTGAAGGTCATTTTTGTACAACTATCATAAAATCAAACCCTATTAATCTTGTATTAAGCATAAAGATTAGTGCATAACTTTGTGAAAGTGCATCGGTTACAACATTTACATTTTCTTTCTTATACTAGATTAAATAAAGAAACATCTTTAAGAATTCCACCCACTTGGTATGTCTCTTGTTCTGTTTACTTTGCCTTTTCAAATGTTTCGTTGACTCAAAATCTATATCAATCATGAACTTCTTGGGCAATAAGTAATGTTGCCAAGTTTCCAATGCTCGAATAGGGTAAAACATGCCTTATCACACTTCACTTTTTAATGCATCACACTTCACCTAAAAGGTCTTAGACAAATCAGATAATGCTAGCATAGGAGCTAAACTTAACTTCTCTTTATTCAAGTCTGTGCTGCCTTGATCCATTTAAACTTTATTTCCATCTTATGCACTCAATCAAAAGAGCTTGAATGGTGCTAAAATCTTTCACGAAGTGACTATAGAAGGATGCTAAGACATGAAAACTTTGAACTTCAGCAACATTAGTAGGAATTGACCACTTTTTGATAACTTTAACCTTCTCTTTATGAACCTCCACTCCATTCTGGGAAACAACCTAGTTAAGAAAACTAGATGATCCTTGCAAAGAGTACACTTCTTGAGGTTAGGAAATAACTTCTCTTCTCTAAGCATTTCAAACACCTATGTAAGATGCTCTACATGTTCATCAAAGCTCTTGCTATAAACAAGTATATCGACAAAATAAACAACAACAAAATAACTAATAAATTTTTGTAAAACATGGTTTATTAGCCACATAAATATGCCGAAAGCTTTGGACTAGCCAAAAAGGCATGACTGTCTATTCATAGAAACCAAACTTAGTCATAAAGGCTATTTTCCATTCATCACCTTCTTTTATTCAAATATGATGGTATCTACTCTTGAGATCAATCTTTGAAAAGGTAAAGGAACCATGCAACTTATCCGACATGTCTTTAAGCCATGGGATAGGATAGAGGCATTTGACTGTAATTTTCTTAATAGCACGGCTATCTATGCACATGTGCATAGATCCATCTTTCTTGGGCACTAAAAGTTTTGGTACTACATACAGACTCATTGACTCTTTAATAAGGTCCTTCTCTAATAACTCTGTTACTTGCTATTAAAGCTTCTTAGACTCATCTAGGTTGCAATGATATGCTAGTTTATTGAGCAAAGTCGAACCAACTATAAGATCAATCTAATGCTCTATTCCATGAATTGGTGGTAACTCTTTTGGAAGTTTTTTTGGGAAAACATCCAAAAATTCCTTGAATATGTTATCTAATTTCGGATGGATAGCTCCATCTTCACCTGAAATCTCTTTAACTATCAACAAGTAAATAATCTCATTAGATATTAGAGCATGTTTTACCTCCCCTTTGTTGGCAAATAATCTTTCCTTATTTGCTTTGTTAATTGCCAACTGGTCTTGCATTACCTTGGAAAAGTCATAAGGTGTTAATAGCACATGTTTACCATCCCTAGAAATAGAATAGGCGTTTACATGCCCATGATGCATAATTTTTCAGTTAAACTGCCAAAGTCTTCCAAAAAGCATATGGCTAACATTCATCGATGCTACATCACACATTACTTCATCCTTGTACCTTCTTATGGTAAGTGACACCTTCACCTATTCTATAACCTTTAGGTCTCTCTCGTTGTTTAGCCATTGCAAATGGTAAATACATGGATGTTTAGTAGTTATGAGGTTTAGTTTATTACCCAATGTAATAGAGGCTATATTAGTATAACTCCTCCATCAATAATTAAACCATAAACCATGCCATTAATGTTGTAATAAGTGTGGAAGATATTCTTCCATTGTTCCTTTTTTTTTATTGTATAGCTAGATTGCAATGAATAACAAGTAATCCTCCCTCTGGAGGTGCGACTTGCTATTCTTCCACTTTTATTTTTGGATTTGGTTCATTTTCACAAATAATTTTTTCAACTGAATCACGGACAATCATTATTTTCTTGTTAGAACATTGAAAAGATATGTGTCCAAGCCTGAGGCACTCAAAACACTTGATGTCACGGCTTCTTGTTAAAGGTTGGGAATTATTAACTTTTTTCCCTTTTATAACCATAATCTTCTTATTTTCTTGTATGATTTACTTACCCTAGATATGCTTCTCTTATGCTGCTTGTCAATCTTCATAGCCAACGTAATCACATCATCCAATGTGGCATATGGTTTTAACTTCATCGAATTTGCAATCTCTTTATGCAACCCACTAATGAATCTTGCAATAGTTTATTCTTGAGCCTATTGCAAATCACACCGTATCATTACCATCTCAAACTCTTTCACATAATCCTCAACACAATAGGCTCCTTCCTGTAATGTTTGCAACTTGAGGAATAACTCATGCATATAGTATTGAGGTACAAACTTCTGTTCCATAAGACTCTTCATAACTTTCCATGTCAAGATCAGATTTTCTTTTTTATGCCTTTCTTCAGCCTTTACATTTTCCCACCACAGATAGCATAGTCAGTAAACTTTAGAGTTGTGAGTTTTACCCTTGTAGCTTCAGTTTATTCTTGACACTCAAAGACTTTCTTAACATGTTATACCCACTCTAAGTACTCTTTGGGAGAGCTTGTACCATTAAATAGTGGAATCTTCATCTTGATATTATCAGAGGTTCTTCACTACCAGTGTTGCCTTGGTGCTTCTTGAGGTTCATCTTTTATGCTCGAATTATCATCCTTATCACTTCATCATGATCAACCCTTTGTCATTGCAGCTGATTGCATTGTGGCTATGTCATGGCCAATCTTTTCGCCAAATGAACGAGCTAATCTATGCATATATGAAGCTCTTCATTATTCTATTCAAGGGCTATAAGATAACCTTGTTTAAAAGTTACTCCTTGCTACAATCTTGGATTTAGTGGTGTATGGGTCTCATACCTTCTAACATGGTGTTTATAACTCTAAACCTCAAAAACTTGAGCTCTGATGCCAATAATGATGAGCCTTATCAGAATATAACTAAATGGATATAGATCTCTAATGGTTCAAAATGAAATAGAAGGAAAAATATAAATCTAGAATCTGAAAGTTGGAAGGATGGAAGGAATAAACCTTGATTGATTAATAAGAATCCTTGCCACAATTAACATAAAGGTTGGACTCCACTTTTAGGGATGAGAAACCTGAAAAATAAGTCTCACAAACTCGCCACTGTCATAACATGGCCTAGATGCGAATCTGAACCAAGCTCGACTTAAACGGCCCTTGACTATATAATTGGTGATGTATCATTATTTCAAAACTATTTATTCTTCTTTTTTTAGGCCCGCATTGGTATTAATATTCTCTTATTTCTGGGGACTTAGTAGTTAAGATGAATCATTCACCTATCTTAACCCTAAATAGTCATCACAAAATAATCATTTGTTTAGATTTGCCACCAACCTGTTAAGGGTCATGAAACCTAAAAGATAAATTTCATGGTCTACGAAGTATCGAAGATCATTTTTAAAGGTTTGAGAGTCAGTTATAACCACAATTAAGGATCGACCCTCTCATGGTGCCCAAAATTGGTACCTTATTGATCATGGTTAATTTAAACTTTATCTTTTATCCCACTTTAATATGTGGTATTTAATTACAATTCTCGCATTGTTAAAATAAGATTTTACTATTCCATGAGAGAAAATCGAGGTTTTGCATTTTAAATATCGAAACGCCTTAGGCCCCACTAGAAAACCAATGGGACACGAAAGCTTTTATTATTTCCTTTTATACCTCAACAGAAAACTAAAGGGACATAAAAGGTTCCAAGAAACCAAAATGTCTTTCACATCCTACTGGAGTACTTGGCAGAATGTGAAAGGTTTTTATTTGTATAAAATTCTCGATTTCCATTTTGGAAAGGGTATCTCGTCATTAGAATGATCCGTAAAACCCCTATCACATATAGGTAGGAGGAGTTTCATGCATCACTTTAAGTCTGAGACATTGCCTTTATTTTACAAAGACATGAATTTTATTTGAAACAAAAATAAATGACCTATGACTCAATCTAGACACTAAAGTACTACTTTGAATCTAGGGACTAAAAAGATAAAAGAAAAATGACCCTATCCTTAAAGTATACCTTTGGCATAGGAACACCAGGTGGTTACTTAAGACTAGGTTTTAAGAACAATTAAGATATCCCTAAGGCTTACCATCGACACTATGACACCCGGTAACTACTCAGGACTTAGTTTTAAGGAAAATTAAAATATTCCTAAAGCCTACCATCGACACAGTAGCACCCTACAAGGAAAATTATGAAAATGTCCCTTCAGTATACCTTCAATATAAAAAGACCCCAGTACCCCTCATAGACTCAAAAATGACCTAAAAAAGGCTAAATGAACCCTAAACATTCACCTTTAGCATAAAAGCATCATGGCGAGAAAAAATTATGAAAATGCCCTTAGGGTATACCTTCACCTTAAAAGTATCTCGGTACCCCTAATGGACTAAAAAATGACCTTAAAAGGCTAAAGGAACCTTAAACATTCACCTTTGGCGTAAAAGCATCCCAATGAAAAATTATGAAAATACCTTTGAGGTATACCTTCGACATGAGAGTATCCCGATACCCCTAATGGACTCAAAAGGACAAGTAATGATGATTCTTACTAAATGGGTAATTTAGATTACAAAAATAACCTAAAGTATGAGAATTACTAATAGGTCCCTAAATTTTCAAAAATTGCATTTCGTATCTTAACAGAGAACCAAAAGAATACGAAAGGTTTTTATATTTTTTTAGCACCTCATTGGAGGACCAATGGGATGCCAAAAATATTTAAAATAATTCTAAAGGGATGATTTCATGCCAAAGGTAACCATTTTGTCCCAAAACATGCTAAATTTCCCTAAGGGTCCATAAACTTTCTCTATTTTACACTTAGGTACCTAAGTAAAAAATAACCTAAATCATCACAAAATATAATTAATCGGGTAAAAATCAGCATGTAAATCACGAAGAACATCCATAAGAAGGTTTGGTCAAACACTTTTGACTAAAAAAGAAAATTTTCCATTATTTACAAACTAGCCTTTAAACTTTGAGAAACTGCAAAATACCCTTAAAGTGTGAAGAATAACTAGAACTTGATATAAAATACCCAAAATCAATTTCCAAGTTATCCATGAAGCTTTTGATCAAATCCTTTGACCATACAACAAAAATTTCTAATGTTCGCAAACTAGTCCCTAAACTTTTCTAAAATTACAAATTGGCCCTTCCATGATTATAATGTAAAATTAAGCTTCACTTAAATCAAAATAATCACTAAAGTCACATAAAAGATCACAAGCAAAATTTGGTCACTTCTTTCTGCCCCTAGAATAAATTTTTTAATATTTATGCAAAAGTCCTTAAACTTCTTAAAATTACAAAAAGACCCTAAAACTAAACAAAATGTATTTTAACTTGATAAATGCATAAAATACACTCCTAAGAATCCAAGTATGCTTCGGCCAAACATATAGATCTAAACAAAGATTTTTTTTATGTTTTTTTCGATTAGCCCCTAAACTTTTAATATTTACAAAATGACTACAAAAACACATATACAAGCATGAATTTTAGCCAACACCTCAAAAATCTACTAATCAACTTTTTTAAACTCAATAATCACATATTCACATTTTATTTAACACATATTAGCACTATTATATGATAAAATTACAAAAATAAGTATATAAACATGTCATTTCACCACAATAACAAGAAAACACTAAAAGAAATAAAATATATATGAACATGTATATGACAAACACAACACCATAACTAACATCATATCAACATAAACATGATTCATGAAGAAAATAATTTACTAGCAAGAAGAAAAGAAAAAATAAAATAAAATCAAGGAGATTAGTTCATGGCCATTATGCTTAGTCTTTTAACACGGATAAAAAATCCGTGAACTCAAGCACATTTTTGACTCACCAAAGAGAAGAAAAAAATATATCAAACAAATGAAACTTTAAAGATTTAAGTGGAAATTTATACCTTAACAAAGCTTTGAAAATTTTTTCAAGTATTTTCCTTTTTTTTAACTCTTTTGTTTTGGTCTCCAAAACTCAATAAACTACATGAAACAACATCCTCCCCTATTTATAAGGGGAGGATTCGGCCAAGGAGGATTTTCATCCTCTTTGGCTGAAAGTTTCATCACTTTTTCCATTTAATTTTCTTTTTTTTTCATTTATTTGATGTGAAGATGGCTTGTTAGGTTGGATAACCATCATTGTTGTCATAAGCCCATGCTCTTGTTATCTTTTCTTACAAGCCACT
>JBBYHK010027252.1:0-10230 GCA_038382065.1 Adansonia grandidieri | reverse complement strand
CTCAACTTTTTATTGGTCCACTTGGTATTTCCTAAAAATCCATGAAAAAAACATAGATTTATAAAAGAAATATGTGGGAAAAAAAAACCCATAAAAATCATCCTTCCATCACTCTTCGTGTCTGATTTTTGAGTATGTTCTTTCCCTCTTTTTGCTTCTGCTTGCCACCCAATTTCAACTCCTAAATCCTCCTACAACCCCCTAAAGTTGAAACCTTAGATTTATTTGCAATTTTCCCATTTCTTTTTTCTTATCAAAATTGCTTCTCCGTGAAAATAATGTTGATTTTTGTTGTAAGAATCCCTTACTGTTTAGGGATGCGTTGGAAACAAATTTTATTCTTGGAGGATCGGAATAGTGATTTAGAGGTCAAATGACTATTCTGACCTTTTTGAGAATATGATTTGTAAAGGGTATTTGGCCTAATATCCATTCGACGTAAGCTCGTTATTATAATGCGCCGAGTACACTTGGAATCAAATAGCCATTCCTATAAACTTTAGAAATCCATGGGTAGACCTTTATCTAAACCAAATACGATTAATAATTATTTTTTAAAATATTTAAATATAAAAAATTATTTTTGATACGTATTTTTTAAAATTATATTTTTTTTTAAATTTTAAAGATGATATTTATTTTAATATTATTAAATAAAAGATAATATTCATCTTAAAACTATTAAATTTAAGAAGAAAAAATATCTTCTTTGGTCGTTTTCTTATCTTATCCTAAAATTCTTTTATTTTTGTAGTGAAAAATCAACTTAGGTTTTAAGACTTAAAGCTAGGCTTGACATAAAAATGTTAAATAATATATTTATTTAATTTTAATTTAAAACATATTTTAAAAGATT
The DNA here is from genome assembly GCA_038382065.1 of Adansonia grandidieri. NCBI lineage: Eukaryota > Viridiplantae > Streptophyta > Magnoliopsida > Malvales > Malvaceae > Adansonia > Adansonia grandidieri. Next base: position 9,374 of record JBBYHK010027252.1, on the reverse strand, counting down.
AAATGTTAAAATAAAATACTTTTTAATAATTTAATTATAAAATATTACGTAATGGGAGGATAAATCAGAGCCAAGCTTAGCATTTAAAACGTTGTTGGCTCAATCTTTCGCGGCTCAGAAACATTTCTATATATTTTTTCTTTATTCAAAATTAGAGTGAAAGAATCCTCTAAAATAATTTGCAATTAATTAATTACCCTCTTACATTTCTCCAATTCTAAAAATTCCATTAAAATAGATTTTTACCAACAAAGGATATACTTGGATTGTTAATTGTGTCATTTACTCTACTTTTTGCTTCTCAGAAAGTTTACCATAAAGCAAAAGAATTTGTAATTAATGGCAAATGTTGATATCACAGTTTTAAGTAGAGAAACATACAGCAGTCATTACAGATCCATTATATAATAAAATATAATAATTTTTTGTTTTTATGAACTGAGATAGATGAAGGGATGGTTAAAAATCTAAATTTACAAATCAAGTTTAAAACACTTTGTAACCACTACAGTAGAAAGTTATGGACAATATAATAAAAGTTGTCTCCGTTTGATTTGATCAATTGGGGATGATGGATTCAATCAATTGCAAAGGCTTTGGTTTTATCAATGCCACGTCAATTAAAAGTTTCTTTTTTAACTTACCCAAACCTTTCCTCTTCCACAACTAGACCTTCCTTAGCTTGTCTATTAGCTGCTTCATTTTGCAATTCTTCTGATACGGGTGGTATCATTTGATTTTTTATTTATTTATATTATATTTATATATTTTATTATATTATAATTATATTTAAAATTTTTTATATTTATATTAATTTTGATAGATTCATAATTTATATTATATAAATTTTAAAAATATATTCGTATCATATTATATTAATTTTTTAATTTTATATAAATAATATTTATATAATAATATTAAATATTATCAAATTTACGGTAATACAACGTGAAAACTCCGATCTAAGTAATCGTCCTCCATGAACAATCGGCCCCAACGCCGACATGTCCTCCTGCCGATTGAGTTTTGAAATTGTACAAGCTGGATCACCTTCTGGATGGATTTGAGAGAATCCTAGCTGATGCGCGAATTACATAGCCCGGTTTGCTGCAATCGCCTCTGTAATTAATGGGTCCGACACATTGGGAATCGGGTTGGTGAGAGCTCCGTGAAACATCACCGTACAAATCAGTATTATCGTAACGATATTAGTCGTATCAATTGATATATATTAATTTTAACATATAACAATACTGATGATAGTTGGTTTCGTTTTGATCTTGATTTTGATTTGTATCGATTGTATTAGTAGATACCGGCTTGTTTTGATGGTATCGATTAAAAATAACTGTATCAGTTGGTACATAATATAAATTTGTAAAAAAAAGTTAAACTAACATTTATCTTAAATCTGATGAATATTATATATAATTATTCATAAATTTAATGATGATTAAAAAATTTTAACTTTACTACTTAACTGATATTAATTTTTTTATATTTGATAAAATTTTTTTATAAAACATTATATGTAATTAATGAATATTTAATATATAAAATTTATTTAATCTTATTTATTTTATATTTAAAAATATTTTATATATATAAATTAAAAATATTTAAATTTCTATAAATAAAAAATAATATATTAAAATATAATAATATCAATATATAATAAAAATGATACACTCGTTAATACAATACTAACTGCTTTGATGCACCAATCCCTCCAATTTTCCTGTCTTTTGCCAGAGCCCTACTAAAATTTACTTTTTTAACACTGCCTTCATACTGTCTCTGTTGCTTGCCATCCTCGCTCGCCGTGTTTCTTCTGGTTCTGGTTTGCCCAGATCAGCCAAATGCTAATCAGGGAAAACTTTATTCTTTCTGCACTATTTGATAACCATGCATGTTTTACCCAATCAGTGACATATACTTCTGCATCTGTGTTCTCGTCCCATTGGAAACCCAACTGATTCCATAAATATTTCAATGCAGGACACCTCTGCGGCCCCTTTATACTGGTTTTTCCTCCACCCAAACCTAAAGCATAGTGGCTCTATTGGATTATTTCCTCTGTACAGATTGCTCAAGACAGGCAATATGTTATGTTACACACTCCATGCCAGTATTTTGATTTTTGAAGGCGGATCTGAACTCTGAAGACTAGATTTTCTGTAATACCTCTGTATTTGGTGTACCCCTGCCCTCTGCTCTCTTGCTGTTGTGTGCATGTGCGTGTGTGTGTATATATATATATATATATTATAATTATATTTAAGATATTACGTGTGTGTATATATATAATGACACAATAGTGAATTCATGCTGCATTAGTATTATTTTTAATGTTATATTATATTTTAATTATTTTTTTGTATTTATATCATGAACGAATTTATAAATTTTAATTAATATTATTCAAATAATTATTAATTTTATTTTATGTTTATTTATGTAAATTTCAAAATATTTTATTTATATCGAATCATGTTATTTTTTTTTATGTTATCTTATATTTTAATTATTTGTTATAAATGATTCCTCTTTTCTATCATGATCGGAACTAAAAGATATAATTGAATCAATAGACATCTATCATGTTCGTACTTTGGATCTCCATATAACCATTGAAGATTATTGGAGTGACTGATTCTTAAAAATTAAAGAGCATTGAGAACAAAGAAATTGTTGAAGCTTGAATTTTTATCTAGTATGAATACGTTTGATACTAAAAATCTTTTGCAAGAGGGTTGGCAAGAGATTTCTCGTAAAAGCATTAGCCCCACTTAGTTCATAATGACAATACTCCATGAATACCCTTTTTCTTTTCTTTTCTTTTTTTTTTAAAAAAAAATTCCATGGATAATTCTCATCATGCACATAAAGGAAAAGCTATGTGAGGTGAACATTTCATCTACGGTTTTGGAACGAAGAATTATTGAATCGAATGATGATCGTAACTGATGTCCGTTCAATCTGACAGAAATCTTATAAAATTAATGTGATTAGAAATCAATTCCTAGGATCATATGTGATCATATTCGTATGTGACATTATTCAAATTACTTTTAATTTTGTGTCATGTCATATAATGATTATTTTTTTAAAATAAGGCTATATTAATTTTTAAATTATTGAATAAAAAACTATTTTATTAATAAATTATTGGTAAAAATTAAAATATTAAAAACCAATATGAGATGATAAGTAATTTTTTCTAAAAAAAAATTAGTTGTTGAATCGAAAGAAAAAAAATATTATGATAAATAGTAAAAATCACATGTTGCTATAAGTGATGAGTTCTTTGGTGAATTGTTATATTTATATTTTATTATTTTTTATTTCTTAATATGAATTAAAATGATAGATATAAGTATAATTTAAATGGATTAAATTTTGATAAATATGTTAATATTTTTACTTATAAAGTACATATAATGAATTGGATTCATTTATGCACATTGTATTTTTGTTATTTTATATTTATTATTTTAAAAAGTTATCTTCAAGTGAACAATAAAATTAAAGTTGAGATGATAAAAATACATATTTGCAACTTAAGCCATACATAAATATATTATCAATATTATATATTTTTATTTAAGTTTTACATGATCTAATAATTTGGACTTTAATAATTGTTTGGATCCATTCAAATTGAAGGTTTTCAAAGTGGAATTGGGTTTTAATCCAAATTTTTTTTCCAATCCTTTACATATGCCCATTTTTTATTTGATTTCATTTTATTATTTAAAAAATAAAAAATAATAAAAAATTAGTTTTATATTAAATTAATATTTTACAATTACATTTAAATAATAAATTTATTTGTATTAATTAAATAGTGATTCAAGCTGGATAGAACAAATATAATTCAAATTATCGTATAAAACCCAAATCCGTCTAATAATTTTTTTAAAAAAATAAAAGCATATTTTTTTATTTAATCTTTAGTATTTTCATCATTTTCTTTTTTAAGTTTCAAATCATGGAAAATTTAACATATTTTTCTAATTTTGACATATAATTTTATATAATTATCTTTAATCTAGATTGTAAGCTTAAAAATTTTATTTAATATATTTTAATATAAAAAGGATTATTATCACATGCACGGACGGATAAAATTTTTTTAACTCCACAAACAAAGTTGAAAAACTACCATGTCCTTAGTGTATATTTTAAAAAATAAAAATAAAAATAATAGAATGTGACATGTGACAGTTTTTTTAACCCTCTTATAAAGTTTATTAAAATTTTACTATCAGTGTGTGAGATAATAATTTATATAAAAAATAATACTTATTTTCATAATTTGAATCATACTCGCGCTTTAAATGTTAAAACCAAATTTAGGATAGAAAACCTATTTAACAATTTTAATATTTTTATCGTAATATTTAAAAACATCAAACAGATCTATAAATTTATACAAGTAGCATGATTTTACTCATATAGATTTTGCACACGAATACTTCCATTTTATATATTTTAATATATAATTGTATATTTTTCAAATAAAGCTAATGTGAATGTTAATCAAATTTTTTTATTAACATATAAAATTTATTTCATTTATAAATTATAATAAATTAATATAAAATTTTATTTTACTATTAATATAAAATTAATATTATAAACATAAAAATACTTATTTAATATTAAAATTATTTATTTAATATTTAAATATTTTTAATTAAATAATTTAAATAAACTAAATTAATTAATTAATTAATTTAATTAATGATATAAAATTTTACTGAATTTTATTTTTTAATGATGTGCCACTGGTGTACCTCATGACAACTAACGCAATAAGTACGGGATTCAAAAGGCAACTTTGTCGTTTTGATGAAAACGACGTTTAATGTGGGCTCCATATAACCTTACATTATGACCTCTTTACTGAGCCTCCTCAAACTAGGGTTGGAATCGAGACAAAAAATTCACTGTGAAAAAGTGAATCCCAGAATTTTACTCTACTAAACAAAGGTCAATTCACTGCATTTTCTTTTCTTTTATTTTTTATTGTGTTTAAGCAACTGGGTACTATTTAACTTTAATGATTTTCTTGATCTTTATTTTTGCCCTTTGAGATGAAATTTTTATAAAAGGTTATTCTTGTTAAGAATATGTTAGTACGTGAGGAACCAAAAAATAAGAGAAATTGATGAAAGTTTGAAGGTGTATAGCAATGCCACTTTCTTTAAGATTTTATTCACCCCACAGTTAATAAGGTACACAAAAGGGTTATTGACGAATAAAACCTCGAGGATACAATGAAGCCCTACGATTGACGGCATTTTGCATTGAAGACCTCAATCCACTATGCATTAAGCAATGTATAGCAAAATTATCAAAATTCTATTTGTAATTTTCTATATAATTTTTTATCTATGTCTTCCAAATAATAGGGTTCTATTTATAAGCAAAGGAATGCCTCTTCATATGGACATAACTTGTTTTAATACATGTCCATTTGGATAGTCACATCACTTGGTAAATAATCAAGAGACATCACTCTTAATTAAATAATTAAGAGACATTACTTTGAAGACATAACCTTTCATTATATTGAAAACATTCTAACAATTCCCCACCATTTTCAAAATAAATCAGATTTTAATAATTTTGAAAATCTATTGCATAAATGAAGGTGTCTTACGATTGAACATTCACTTAGTGAAAACATATTAAAGTTAATCGAAATTGCATGGTAGACTATGTTTTGAACCAGCTATTCCATTTGATAAACCGAACACATCTCACATAAAGATTTCAACATCAGTCAATGTATAGTATCCAGGGGCATTATTATGGCCATGTGTCTGTGTCATCTTTTCATGAGTACTGTTAGAGCTAAGCCCTTGAGCTCCTAGAAGTAGCCACACTTCATACTCACATAGGTAGATCCCATCGAGAGTATTCCCGTAAATATAACACTCTAACATATTTATGTTATGGGTCTATTAAGAGTATATTTACTCATCATTCCTTTATCATTACGAGTACCTAGCACTTTACCTGGGAGGATATATTATATAATATTAAGTACTAGCAGCCACATACAGATGATGTACTTTGTCTCATTGAACTCAAGACTTGATGTTATACTAAGCGTTAAGTCGAGTTTCCATCATAGGTGATGTAATATTATGGGCTTGTACCTTATCCCCAAATTACCAACATAGCTATGTTAATTTCCATACCACATGGTGAACTTTTATAAATACTTGTATTTGAAGGTTCACAAGACCAACACCCTCAGCATGTACAAATATACATTCTTTGGCTAAAGAATGCTCTTTAATAATATTTCACTTATCAAGGATATCCTTTATACAATACCAATTCTTTTCTTCATAGCATTCATAGTGATCACTTTATCTATTTTTAATGATGGTTACACATTTGTCTATTTTATTTATTTCTTAATTTCATTATCATCAAATGTGTAAATCATACATCACATTATCCTTTTCAACCAAGTAATTTCTTATAATAAGCCTTAAATCCCTTGGTGAAATAAGACAATATTGTTGCTATTTTTCCATAGCTTGTTGTCATAATCAATACATGATTTTAAACTTATTGTGTATATATACTCAAAATACATGACTTTGTATCAACAAACCATATATACACGAGGGTGTTTCATATCTCATTTTAGAACCATAGTCATTGTTACCAAACCATTACCAAGCTTATCAAGTAACTATTACATAAATATATTCTTTATCAAGGGCGTTATTAGTCATTTTAGTGCTAATGACGAAAGCCTTGTCCGCCACCCAAACGGGATAATAGCTTTCTTTTTGCTCTTTTAATATTTTCATCTTTGAGTCATAATTTTTCAAATATCTCAACTTTTGATGAATATTTTCATATATCCCTTAAGGGTCACTTATGATAACTATCAATATAGAAAGCATTAATCAATGGATGACAACAGCCACCTTTCCATTAGTTTTATATACTATGCTCATCCATATTTTACAAATCTTATATCATGATTTCATAATGACTCATTTGGAGATCATTTGCCAATGCTATATGTGGTGGATATAAATGCATTTTATCATATTCATAAACAAACTATATATTTATAGCTTTGTTCAAACATATTTACTTTAATCATATTTATATGCACCACAGCATACACTAAATACCAAATAAGATCAAATAAAATTATAGTCACATTTGGATCTCCAAATCCTTGTGGCCAAATTAATGACTACTATGTTACAGATTCCCAATAGAAGATTTTATTTTCATATTAGAATAGTGACTATATTATAAAAGTTTTTGCTTTCCCATTATTCTACTTTGACTAGAAAAAATTGATCATGCAAATAATATATGACTTATATCATTTCTAGTCAAAACTTCTATATTGATAATAAATTTTGTAAAACAATCCAACCTTTGATTTCATAAAACCAACATAAACTCATGTGACAAATAATAAAATAGGTTAAATACTCATAATTTTGTTTAACCCTTTTAAAGTGGACTACCAAAATGTGTAACCAAATATAAAACCCATGTAGGTTTATGGTTGTTTTAAGCCAACCAAAATGATCCACCTTATATTTCCATCTATCTAATAAACTTTCATTTAGTTTATATATATATATATATATTTTGCAAGTAAAATTTATAGTAACTTTTTCATATTACCCTCACAGATGTCTCATTATAAGCTATTGAGACTTTAATACAACTTAATAAATATCCAAAAATCAAAGATTTTACACATAAATAATTAATTTAAATAAAAGTTTACAAAATACACCTGGATGTGGAGCATCATGAAAACTTGAGCCTCCATTGATTGTCTCTTTTATCACTTCAATTTATTTATATTACAAATTTAAATAAATATATAAAAGAAAAAATACGTACCTGATGCTCCATAACATGCCTTTTAGATGTATCGTTTTCACTGACACATCGAAGCCAAATTCCTTTCGAATTTATTGGTTGGGCAGCACTTTATGCTAATAAAAAATTCAAGGCTCAAGCCTAACACAAGATTGTTAAAGCAATATCATTGGGTCATAGTCAAAATGCGAAAATATAGCCATGTGGGCACGTTGGTGGGAGATTATCTTTGGCTTTAAAATATGACCTTGGCCATGTTGGTTTCTTTACTCTTGCCATGTCACCCCAAACATTTGTATCTTATCATGCTTATGTTAGACAATGGTTTATTAAACGCTAGGTCTTGCACATTTCATTGTATCCTCCTTCACCTTCAATCAAATTTCTTGTAAAATTACACAAATAAAACCTTAAAATTGTTAGTACGTAGGGAACCAAAAAACACGAGAAATTAATGAAAGTTTCAAGGTGTGTAGCAATGCCACTTTCTTTAAGGTTTTATTCACCCACACCATTAATAAGGTATACAAAAGTGTTACCAGCGAATAAAACCTCTAGGATACAATGAAGCCCTACGATTGACAGCGTTTTGCATTGACGACCTCAATCCACTATGCATTAAGCAATGTATAGCAGAACTATCAAAATTCTATTTGTAATTTTCTATATAGTTTTCTATCTATTTTTCTATCTATATCTTCCAAATGAGAGAGTTCTATTTATAGGCAAAGGAATGCCTGTTCATATGGACATAACTTTTCTTATTACATGTCCATTTGAATAGTCATATCACTTGATAAATAATCAAGAGACATTACTCTTAATTAAATAATTAAAAGACATTACTTTGAAGACATAATCTTTCATTATTTTAAAAATGTTCTAACAAATGTTGGTTTTAATTTATATTATCATTTTTATTTTCGAAAGTAGAGCAACATTAGCGCTGCTTTTCACATGCTGATGGGTTCATGTTTTAGGGTTATTTATTTATTAATTTGGGGAAGAGGGTATCGGAACCCAACGTTTTATATTATAATCGTGTTTAAAGTTTATGTTTGTATAATTTTTGACACATTAATAATTTATATTATATAAATTTTGATATATGCATGCATTCATATCATATTTGTGCTATTTTTTTTATGTCTTTTCATGAATATGCACTTATTATTGAGTAAAATGCTCGATTGTATGTCTTAGCCATTTTGCATGTCACCTAGTACTTGACGACGATGGATTTCAGGGTAAACCAAAATAATCATGGATGTTAGCTTTCCAATGCAAAATCCTAAACGTTTAAAGCTTGGTTCGGATCCAAATTTCGGTGAGGGAGTGACTAGATTATGCAGTTTACCGGACTCCATTCTTCAGCACATTTTATCTTTACTTCCAGTAAAACAGGCTGTCCAAACGAGTGTGTTATCGAAAAGATGGGAATTCCTATGGACATCCATTCCCAAGCTTGAGATTAAGGAAGACTTTGA
>JBBYHK010027241.1:0-10231 GCA_038382065.1 Adansonia grandidieri | reverse complement strand
TGGTAATGTGAGTGCATGATATGAAATGCTATCATGGTTGCATGATGTGAAGTCTAATACGGGAGATAGCCATAGTTCTCCTTGTACATCATTTAGACTCTCATAGGGATGGTGATTTTCCTTTGATGCAACTATAGACGAAAATTTTCCTAATCCCGCTAGGGATTGTAGGTTATCCCGGCTCCACTGGGGATATGACCAAAAATCTATTCTTAAGAATTTGGATTATTGCATTTCTCGATTCGGGAGGCTTAGTCATTTTTCTCATAATTGAAAGGCATTGTCAACAAATTGGAGACTATTTAATTGATTAGGTTGATGTCTCTGGTTTCAATGGGTAGATTTTTGGCTAGCTTAAAATGGTTTTTCTTGAGAATGTGTCTTATGAAAGTGACAAACGGATTAATGTATGGTCATGCCGAGCGGGTGTTTGGATATGAAAAGTGCATGATCTTGATGATTAGGGTGTCAGCAAAGTTTCCTGTGCTTTTTTTTTTCCTTTCAATGTAATAACGAGATGTCTTAATGCATATTTCAATTGATTATCAAACATTATCAGTTAAATGACATGTAAAATATGAATTGTATAGGGGTTAAAAGAAGCAAGGCAATATTTATTCATGACAACAAAGAGACAAAACTCGGTATATTTTTTTACAAACAAATGATAGGGTAGCCAGAAGGATGATCCTTTAGGTGAAAAGATGCCTTCGACAATCATAACATAGATGTTCCTTAGGTGCTTTTTAGGAACTTTCTCAAACAATAAATGTGACTAGTATGAGGTGATCTTCAGAAGATCTTTAAGATTACATTGCATTGTCCTATAGGTACTCTCAGTTTATGCCCTATCAAAATTGATTTTCTCAAGTTGCCCTTATAGGTTTTCAACTGTAGTCGGGTTGGCTACCCAGATGCCTTTTTTGAATTTTCATCTAGACCTTTTTTTATTTTCTTTTTTTTTTGTTTTTTATTGTTTTTGCTTTTTTTTTTAGTTCTCTTTTTTTTTTTGTTTTTCTTTGTGTTCTCTTGTGAAGGATGCCTTTTCAGGTTTTTTCCCTCTACGTGTAATATTTCTTGACAAAATTTGAGTTGACTGGATTAGGCAATACATTGTCGTCCATTTTTAACAAGATTAGGGCCTTTCCGGAGAAAGCTTGCTTCATGATATACGGTTCTTCCCAATTAGGGTTCCATTTGCCCCGTGCATCTTTGTAAATTAGAAGGATCTTCTTTAATACCAATTCGCCTGGGTGAAATTATCATGGGCGCATCTTTTTGTTATGGGCTTGAATCATGCATCTTTGATACATTTGCCCATGGCAAATGGCTTTCATGCATTTTTCCTCGATAAGGTTGAGCTAGTCATATCTGTTCTTGACCCATTCAGCTTTTTCAAGTTTGGTTTCCATGAAACTCTAAGAAATGAAGACTCTGAGAAAATAGATTTCAACTTCGATAGGCAATACAGCTTCTATCCCATAGATAAGAGAAAATAGGGTAGCACCTATAGAAGTGCGAACTGAGGTTCGAAAAGCATAAAGTGCAAAGGATAGCTTCTTATGCCAGTCTTTGTAAGTCTTAACCATTTTCTCAACTATTCTTTTTATGTTTTTGTTGGGTGCCTTGACTGCCCTATTCATCTTTGGATGATACATGATAGAATTATGATGCTAGATCTTAAACTGTAAGAGGTCTAGTGGTACGAAGTTTTCTTCAAAACCTTCTTCAGGATTAACTTCACTAGCACGAATTGACTATTCGAAATCAATCTTCAAAGAGACCCATCAGATACATCCATGTCACTATCATTGGAACACCTAAAAGGGTGAAAAAATAGATATTGCAAAATGCATACACACAACCTGGGGATTCGGATAAGAATTAAGACAAAGAGACTGAAAAGTGATGTAGGTAGTAATATGGAATGATATAAGCAAAAGTCATATTATTGATAATGTTTGATAAAAATGCCCTTTACATAGGACACTCACTTGCCTTTAGGTGAGGGCAGGTAGGCTTTCATTTCTTGACATTAAAATCAGGTTTTGGTGGAAGGACACGAATTCTATGGCTCGGTATTGATCATGTTTGCAACTGGCTTAGTATGGTTTGGTAAAGGATTGGTAGCAATTTTTGGTCCCTGGTTTATCCTAAACTGTAAGACTTTTAAGTTGATTAGATTTTACATATTTTATTTGAAATACATGCAGTTTTCAATGTCATGCCGTGCTGCTCTAGCATGGTATTCACAGTGGGCATTAGGGTTGTACCATTGCAGGTATGGTGGCTTCTTTTCTAGGACATAGATTAGGGCAACTAAATGATTTTAGTGCAAGGTTTGGTAGAGCTCCTTATGGGTCATAGGGATGGGATCAAAATGTTGTCTTGGTTGATTTGCACCTTGATTGCCGGGTGCATTATTAGTTGTTCGATTGGTATTTTGGTGGACTTATGGAAGGTAGCTTTATGGTAGGTTTGATGGGATTGCAAATGATGAGTTATAAGTTATGGCACAAATAAGCTGCGCGGATATTGTGAAGGGCTAAGAGCGTGGCATTCTTGAGTAGTAAGGGTTGGGTGCTTCACAGTGTCTTGGCTGAGATGAGCTAGCATAATTTATGGCATTGGCCTTGGCCTCTTCTTTTTTTTTTACCGGTAATAGGCTTCTTACTCGATCCAGTTATTTCCCCAATAGACATTTTACCACTTTTGATGGCGGAATCGATCATTTCTCTAAAGAAAACTAAGTCTGTGAATTTCTTGATGGCATTTCCTATAAGCTTCTCATAATAAGGAGCATATAAGGTATGAATGAAAATGATTGTCATCTATTTTTCTATAAGGGGAGGTTAGACTAAGGCTACTTCTTCTCTCCACCTTTGGGCATATTGCCTGAAACTTTCACTAGATCGTTTCTTTTAATTCATCAGGGAAAGTTGATCCGATGCCTAGTCTGACACGTGCTAGTATTGATTTAGAAAAGCCTTAGCTTGGTCAACCCATGACTTGATTTTCACATTATTTAGCTAGATATACCACCGAACTGCTGTCCTAGTGAGGTTGTGTTAGAAGTAATGGATAAGGAGCTTTTCATCTTTCTTGTACCTAGCCATCTTTCGCAAGTACATGTGGACATGGATAGAAGGATCGGTGGTTCCATTAAACTTTTCAAACTCTGGAACTTTAAACTTTAGGGGAATAACAAGGTTGGACAATAAAGACAGGGACTATGCATCAAGAGCCCTAAACTTGTCACTTACCTCGATAGCTTATAGGCTTTTTTCTAGTATTTGGAATTTGCTCACTTCGTGCATAGTCATTGTGGACTTTTGACCTTCTATTTTCTTTGGTTTGTCATGGTCAAGGGCTATAGGATCTGTCAATGAGACTCATGTATTCACCCATTGAGTACCAGGAATGAATTAAACTGCTGCAATTGGATTTAGGTAGATGACTGATGGAGCATGAGCGACAAGTGGAGGAGTGGGCCATTGTTCTTGTCTAATTTCCCCTTGGGCGGATTCTGGATTATTGACAAGGGGACTTTCAATGTTGGGAGCATCATTCCTTGTTTCAGCAATGCTAGCTTGCCTTTTTTCTTTCATAAAGGTTGTCATTAGTTCCATAAGTCTCACCATCTGAGTTTACATTTTGCTTTGCTGCCAGAGTATCTGGTCCTATGATTCCTTAACCATTAGCTCAAGTCCCTCAATACGAGCTTCATGATCACTTTCTATGATTTGCTTACGGCATCATGTGTTGTAGTGGTATGTGATGTAAGGTTTCGTGTTCTTGATTGATCTCAAAATCCATTGCACTTTTATTGCCCAATTCTTGCATTAAACTTTTATTTAAAAATGTATTTATTGATGAGCATTTATGATGTAATAAATGATTGATGCAAGTGTAATGAAAAATGGTGAAATTAAATGTGCATATGCATTAGAGACAATTGATTCTTGGAACAGCTTCATCAATAACATCATTCATAGAGTCATAAAAGGGTTTTTTTTTCTTTTACAACATGATTATGTTTGGAAGTATCTAACGTGATTACATTGTGTAATCACACAATCAAGAAAACCCAAAAGTTGTTGCTCATGATCTCCAATAGGTACGATGTCTCAACTTATGGATCGAGCTACTTCAATTAGGTCATCCGCTTCTTATTGAGCCATTTGAACTTGTTCAATGAGGTGCTGATGTTGTTCTTGGTAGTTCAGATGTGCTTGGTCGATTGTTGCTTGCCAATCTAATTCGCATTGCTCGAAAGCCCTTATTGGTTCATTGATATGACCCTGATCATTCTAAAGAAACTATTTTAACTCCTAGATTCTATGAGTGAAGGCTTCATTTTCAACCTTGGCAGCTCTCATATCTCGTATTTGGGCTTAGAGTCTTTGATTCCTTTGTTGGTAGGTGGAAGCAAGAGCACGTGCCCTTGTGAACTTTTCCTTACTGGTTCTGATTCCTCTTTTTGCTGATTCAACTCATGATTGAGAGTGGCAACTTCTGTTTCCCATTCGACTAATGTCTTGCCAATATGTCAGGATTTGTTAGCTTTTTGGAGTGTCACATAATCCTTAGTTAGGCTTTTGAGGTCATCTTTGAAACGATCCCTTTCTTTAATGACTCGATCCATTTCATCTCTCCTAAGATAGATATCCATCTCTAGCTGGCCCTTTTCCTCTTTGAGTCAAGAGATTTCTATGGCAAATGATGCCTTTTCTCGCTCGAGCTCTCTCTTAAGTAGCTTACTCTCAAAAGACGGTTCCTCTATTGGGATTTGCAGTATCTCAGAGTTGGGTGGTGGTAATGGATCATTGATGCGGCAGAGTCTCCATTCTTTGTATCTAGGCATGGTGTGGCTTCCTCTCCAGTATTTTTCCATACAATGGACCTTCTTCCAGGCTTGGAAAGCTAACTAAACTTTTGCTTTATAATTAGGCTCTTTGTATTTAAAATCCTAATGCTCCAAGTTTTCGAAGGACGGGATGAATTGCTAGCACTAGAGTTGACACATACCAATAAAGAAGCATAACTAGCATTTCCTCATAATCCCAACAGTGGTACATAAGTTTAGTCTACACATCTATACACATCGACTAAGGGAACACCCATGGGGCTTTCCACGTGTTTTCTTCCTTCTTGATGTTTCATAATTCCTCGACCTAATTCTTTTCTATCTTATCTTGATGACATTCTTCCTCTAATGCCATGGAAAGAGGACTGATCTTGAAGAAGAAATTTTGTCTGACTCTCTCTTTCCTAACACAGAGATGACCTAAGAGCCATATCTGGAGCAATGGGGCACACTCGGTAAACCTTCGTGTTCCTATTCTTTTACAAAAGCTGAGGGCACGGATGGTTTCGACGATGATGGTAGAAGCAAGGTTGATGTTGCAACATAGGCAGGAAAAGAAATCTATGATAACGAGCCCATAAATTACTACAGCATAGACATCTTGAGCTTTCTTTTGATCAAAAAGATTTACCATGTCCTCTTTCAAGCTAACCTAAAAAACACATTTGCTGCTCCCTTTACTTTGATGTGACTATCAACCCATGCTTCTATTGCTCCAAGAATTTACCTTAACCTTTTCTTGAATAGAGGAGGCGTTAGCGCCTTGTAGTAAATCTAGTTAGACTTAGCCCATTCTAGGTTGAGCAGAGCTATGTATTCATTAATGGTAGGGACTAAATCTTATTGATTGAAGGTGAAACATCGGTAGGTGGATTCCACAACTGTGTCGCTATTCATAACAAGGCATCATCCAACTGAACTCGAAGTAAAAGAGCTAATCCCTGTACTTTTTAGTGCAGGCTTCTTTCTCGTTGTTATCCTAATTGTCCAAAATGTGCTTTAATTCCAGACAATCATTCTGATGAAAACTGATATTGACCTCTTCATGCATTTTTAAGACATAGTCGGGCTTTAGGATATCCCCGTCTTAACATTGGTGACCTTCTGACCATGTTATAGTATTTTTAAAGAACTCGATGCTGGAGATAAGCTTTTGCTCCATAGATGATGCCCCTTACTAAACACCGAACCATAATAATTGTCCTAGAATAATGATAGTCATGATAGTTATAATAAGATGATGCATATACCAAAACACAAATGAAAGGAAAATAAGTTAGTGGAACATATAGGAGACAAATGTAAGGAAAAAAAGAATTCAAGAACATCAAAACAAAATATTCATAACATGTCTCAACTAAAATGGTGAAATGAGAATTGGGCAGCATTTTCAACATGCCAGGATACAATTTGCTCTTCATGAGGTGATGCAATATCTTATTTTGATAAAAAAATCATTGACTAGTAGTAATATTCATTTATCACCACTAATGCAGATGCATGTTAAGCCATGACTCGGATAGCATAGCGGCTTCTAGCATAAGACATTGCAAACAATGGTTTTTCTTTTTGCTTACCTTTACTTATTTAGACAATGATTAGCCATTGTTCGGGCGGCACAATGACATGCCTTGATAAATGATAAAAAAGCATATGCGAGCGACAATTGTATACTCAATGTCACCTACATAATTATGGTAATTAAGAGTAAAGGTTAAGAATGTTTCCCTGAGTAACCCTATTCTTCGAGTATTCTAGCAGTATTTTGGTATGGTTTAACATGGTTTAGCTCATAGGGCTCACTATATAAGGTTTAAGTTAACGCCTAAATAGGTATCCATTGTGGGTTTGGCAGAACGAGTTCGATCTATTGGATTTATTTTCCTATGCAAATATAGAGGATTACTTATGAGAGACATTGGTAATTTACATTTAGGAAGTTATTGCCATGCCCATGCGAAGGGTTACTTATGAAGGCAGATAGCTCACTTCCTTCTAATGATTGGGTTATAACCATGCCATGGAGTTTGGCGAGACTCTAATGCTCGTGCAAGAGCGTGATGTGTGACAAGGAAATGATCAAACCTTTTTGCTTACTTCTGTATTACCATTTTTACTAAACTGATGATTATTTAAAAATAAGACAATCCTGACAATCACGGTAAAGAAAAGATTAGTTGACAAAATGAAAAAAAAAGGTCATAGTTAAATAATGATCGAAGATCGAAAGAACTGGGAACCTAGCAAGACATGGCTAGTTATTGGCCTAACTCTCTACACTATCCCCAGTAGAGTCGCCAAGTTGTTGTAACGTGCCCCGAGGTAGATCCTCGCGGATATATGGGTGCATATAACTTAAAATATTTTTCTGATTTAGGAATGTCTTCTTGACCGAGACTTTTCCTTCATAACATGATGAGAATGAGAAAGTATAGATTCTCGACTTATGACACAATGACGGGGACCATAAGACGAATCGCTCATCTTATTGGTCTTGGATAACCATCACGAAATGGCCAATGCTTAGAGTCACCATTGATCATTTTAGGCTAGGCATGACCGGATGCCTATTGAAACCTATGTTTTGAGTTACAAAACTCAAAACATAGATCCCTGGTCTATGTAGCGCAAAGATTCGTCGTTTGGGTTCGAGAGTTGGTTACACATGATGAGGCATGAACCTCTTCATGAACCTCTTATCTTAGTTTTGATTTTTTCGATCTTACCTTGTCACTATTTTGATATAACCCTCTTTTAATACGTGAATCTTATAAAAATACAAATCCAGGCTTTGATGAAAAAAATTTAATCTCATATACGCCCCGAAGATATGGGGAATATAGAGATTTTTAATAAAAATGACCTCTGGATTTTACTTTGAAAAATAGAATATTCCACTTTAGGCATTGGAGAGATACGCATGTGGAATATTACCTTCAGTTTTATTAGAAATGATTGGAAAACATGAATGCAAATAATCATCACAAGGAAATCACGTTAGTAAGGCAACAAATGAAGTAACATAACATGGATCATTTAATGCAATGATAAAGAAAAAGGATACACTATTGAAATTTATCTTGCAATTGGCATCGATTATTTGGGAATAACTGAATCGATAATTTTCAAGATGCATCTGGGTTTCTTGATTGAACGAGGTTTATTTGACACATTCATGGAAGTCCGAGAAGGAGAAAAATTTAATTGTAGTTGAAAGACAGGGTTAGAGTATTCCCTCGAAAAGATAAGGTTGGAGTATCCTCATGGATGATAAATAATTTTGACAAAAGAAGATTTTAAATCTTGACTATTTTGAAAAGTAAGGTTGGAGTATCCCCTCAGAAGGTCGAGGTTGGAGTATCCCCGTGGATGACAAATCATTTTGACAAAGGACGATTTTTCAATCTCAATAATTTTGAAAAGCGAGGATGGAGTATCCCCATGGATGACAAATCATTTTGACAAAGGAAGATTTTTCAATCTCGATAATTTTGAAAAGCAGGGTTAGAGTATCCCCTCAGAAGGTTGGGGTTGGAGTATTCCCAAAAGTGACACATCTGACACTCTTTAAAGAAGTCGAGTTGGAAAACATAAGTTGACAAAACTTTGTGATTTAGAAATGTGTGAGCATTTCGACAACTTTTGACAAAAGAAATTATTGTGAATGAGGATGATAAAGATGTAAAATATGTTCGTGCCTTGATACGAGCCTATGGGAGATCAAAGCATATTCTTAAGGCTGATCGGGGTGATATGGTGACATTCGAATGTCTCGAGATGAGGCTCGGGAAAACAACTCAATTTTGACCATAACCGAAAGCAGGGGACAGCATCACGCTGTCCTACTTCCTAAATTTATTCTAAATTGGTTTGAAGGCTTTAGAGGGTGGACATGACACTGTTGGAAAGGTAACTCGGTGAGGGTCAATCTAAAATGTTCCCAATATCCCAAAAAGACACTTTCCAGGGAAATAAATTTTCAAGTTTGGATTGATTATGCTATCAGCAGAGCATTTGAGTGACAAGGTGTATCAAAATTTGAAAAATCACCTCAAACTCATTTGGTATTGAAAAATTGCAAGCAATACCTTTCTAAAAAGGGAATTTCATGAACCTTTTAGGAAAAATGTTTGAAAAATTTGAAAAAATCAGTTAGTGGGCCTGAATGGCCCAACCAGAATACAAGTTCGGATTCTAGAGGTTTTGGATAGTTTAGATGTGAAAAATCATTACTCTCTCATCCGAAATAATCCGAGGGTGAATAAGACATCATTTTAAAGATAATTTGATACGGTTTGAGACAAAAATATCAAAAAATTCATGGAAAATCGTTTAGGATTTTAAAGTGATTTTTCAATTTGCAATAATTATGCTACCAGTAGGGGACAAAGCAAAGCAGGGAATATCTCTCATTTTCTTTATGTCTACAAGTCCAAACTCAAGTCATTGACTTTCGAACATCCATGACTGAAGGGAAAGAGTGGCATGAGTGTCATGAACTCATTTGCACAGCCCAAGAGTAGTTTAGGACGATGAAACGGCCTGTTAATCATACCACTTACAATTTAGACTAAAAAATAAGGCACAAACATTTAGGGAATAATTATAAGGCCATTTTCGTTGCAAAATCAAAAGATTTGAGCTCGTTTAACCAAGAATCTCTTGAAAACTTAATTTCCCCCAAGTTATTTTGCTAACTTTAATGAAAATGCCAAGTCCATGCTAATCCTTATTGGTTAAGGTTAACATGCTTAGCTTGGGGAGGTTTTTCGAATCAGTTTTTTTTATAGCCATCAAACATACATTTTGACAGGGGAGGACAACAAACATACAAGGGGATGGCACATAACATGAATAGGGATGCTAACTTTACCAATGGTCTAGACAAAGAAAGTGTTATGCATTTTGATAAGAAAATGTTATGGATGCTGAAAATAACAATGATTCATGCAAGCTAATGTGTAAATGTGCTTTAAATGAGTTAGGCTAATGATTCCTACCTGGATTAAGGATAACAAGATGCATGGGTATGGTATAAAATGCATGAGCAAGAGCTATCAAAATAATGAGGATGAAATGAGGCATTTTGCACATCAAAGGTGCATTAAGGCAACCAAATCCTAAATTACAATAACCAAAGACCACAATAATGCTTGAGAATCCTAACAGGGTCATGGAAACATGAAGAGCTCACTAGGATGATGAAGATGCTAAGAAAAAAAAAATGCAAGTGATAGAGTAAGAAGTTATACCAACAAACTTTAATTTTTGGCTAAATAGTTGGAGCAGCAGAGATGGCTTGAATTTCCCTCTTTTCCTTGTTGTTAATAAGCAAGAAAAAGAGAGAAACAATGAGGTTTTGGT
>JBBYHK010027231.1:0-10231 GCA_038382065.1 Adansonia grandidieri | reverse complement strand
ATTCATTTAAGCACATAGTATATTAGTAAAGTAATTTTGTCTATCACAATGTCTCTCCCCTTTTTGTTGTAACAAAAGAAAAGATCAAATTAATGCATAGAACAAATGTCAAAAGCAAATATGCTAGATTCTCAAGCATATGGATTACAGCATCGATGTTTCAAATATTAGCTTTATTATAATACGTTGAATGTGAATTCAATATGTCAAAGAAGGGAAAATGATTCGAATCAGAGTTAAGACGAGTCAGAGTGAGTCGCTCATCTGAATTTCTCATGTGGCTATTACAACAGAGCTGAGAAAGTGAGAGTCGCCACCAATCTTTTAGGGCTGGGTAAGATTAGTGACCAATTGAGATTCATTCATTTAAAGTTTTGCAACCCTTAAAATGGATCTAAAGGTCTACTCATAAAGCAGATAAAAAATGGGTTTGAAAGTCAATTACATATTAGTAGTATTAGCACCACCACAACACTCATAAACTAGTACATCATGTGTTATCCTAATTTTCGACTAAAGTCAGCTTTATTTTAAGTATATAAAAATAATTCCCATATTTCTAAATTATTTATTATTGTTATTATTTGTTTAAAGTTTGAATCAGATTTTATTTAGTTCCACAATAGAAAACTTGATGAAACATGAAAGTTTAATTTTTAGAAGCCTTAAAAAATTTTGGTTTGCTATTTCAATTACGGTATTCCATCATTAAAAATAATCGATGAAACCACTTCCATGTAATGGAAGAAATCTATAGACTATTCTTAACTTTGGATATTTTGTTTTTTATGAAAACATGTATTATGTTGTAAATGTAATTAAAGAGTAACACCTAGGATCTGGTCGACAAGAAAGTGTAAAAATAACCCTAAAGACTTGGTTTTGGTCGAAAAAGACTAAAAATGGCCCTAAAGATTCTACTTTGACAAGGACGTGCTAACACAACCTTGTAAAACCTAATTTTAATGTGCAAAGGTTAAAATGACCTTAGGAGGTTCGGTTTAGGTATGAAAATGCTAACACAACCCTAAAGTTTGAAAATGAAATAAAAATACTAAAACATCCATAATGCTTGATTTTAACATGAAAGTGCTAAATGTGACCCTAAAGGTTAAGAAAATGACATAAAAGAAATAATATATCCTTAAGGCTTAGTTTTGACAAAAAAATGTTAAACGTAACCCTAAAAGTTAGAAAATGACATAAAAGTATGAAAATGTCTCTAAAGATTTGGTTTTGATAAGAAAGTGCTAACACAATTGTAAAAACCTACTTTTTGTGTAAAAGTATTAAAATAACCCTAAATGGTTGGTTTTGACATGAAAATGCAAAACTAACCCAAAAAGACTCGATTTTAATTAAATATACTCAAAACAAGCTAACTAACTTGGGTTTTGACCTAAACGACTTGATTTTAATTTAAGGTTTTGCCAAATGACAAAAAAATGACCTTAAGGTTTGATTTCTTTGAAAAAATGAAAAACATTATGGACAATTATGGACTTGAAACTATAACCTAACTTTGAAAATTTATTTAAAACTAACAAAAAACTAATATTAACAAGAAACATTAAGACAATCAAGAAGTTTCAGCTTACATCTCTCCGATCTAGCAAACCCACTATTAGATCAACCCTAAACTTAGACCAAAGCTTTTCCTTTAACTCTTTGACACTTTTACCGTTGTGATTCTCCAACAACCATCCTAAAACCTTTAAATTACCTTATGATCAAGTCCAATTATGATTTCAGTTTTACTATTGCTTTTATGTTTTTGGTTTGTTAAAAAGTCAAAGTCAATCATAAGATACCGCATCAAATCTTGTCTCAAAACCTAAATTGCCTTAAAAGGTGAATCCAAACTTGAATTTTGATATTAGACATAGACCTATGTACGACCCAGATAAAATTGGATTTATTGGTCTAGAAGCCTAAAAGTGCAAATTTCAATTTTTTTAATCCAATTGAAATTTAAATCCAAAATTAAACTTGAGTAAATTGAACAATATTGTGAGGTTTAGATGTAAATGATGTCAAAAATAAAAAAAATTCAAAATTTCACGTAAATGATTCTTAGGACATGACTCGAGACTCAATTTGGGACTCGACTTAGGACATGATTTAGGATTTAGCTCCTGGCTTTTTTTAAGACCTAACTCAAACATTGGACAAAATTTTGTTACTACAATCTCAATGATAACAAGGAGATTACATGATATTTATGAGTATACTATTACAAAAATATTAGGTATGATGCTTATAAATCATGTCATTTTTTATGTAGGTGTGTTTGCTACCCAAAGTGTTATAATTTATTGTTGCATCAACATATGATATAACATGTGCTTTAGAATCTATAACATTTAATCACTTAAGCATATATTCAAGCACATGAATTCAAGAATTATTTTAATATTCAAGAAAATTTTATATCATAGGAGTTTTCCAATTTTATAATAATAGAAAAATGAGAAAAATAATCAATCTAAAGCCTACACTAATTTTGCATGAAAGGCATAAGTCAAATCAAGGATTTGTAAATACTTTGCATGATAAGCACATTAAATGAAAATTCAAAAATTCGTCAGCATCTATGTCTAATTCTTTTAAAGAGTAAACATATGAAAGATTCTAAAACATATTTTAATCAATAATCTTAAGTAATCTTTCACATGCATGTGCAATATAAATAAAAACTATAATATCATATAAAATTTTAATAAGACATAAGTATTCATGAACAAATAAAATTCAAATCATAGCAATATACTTAATCTAAAACTACAAGCATTTATAAACAAGGTGGTATAGGCTATTAAAAGTTGGCTTAAATTAATCAACTAATATGTATAAGAATGTCAAGACATAAGATCTTGATCCATGAGTTAAGTTTAAGAATATAAAGACATTCAACTTAGAGATGTATTCCAAGATTTATATAAACTTTCCAAGCAAGAATATATAAGGTATTTGATTCCAAATACTATTCAACTCATATTTATGATAAAACTTAATAGAAATAGTTATGAACTTGTATTTCATTGATTTAGCATTTGCCTTCATCCTTGATGTACTAAGCATGATTTTGATGAAGACATCATGCTTTATTTACTTGTATTTCAAATGCAAGTGTAAGCTCATCACCATTTTGTTGGAATATGCCCTAAAGCCAATTGGATAGTTATGCATACAAATCATTTATACAATCAGTGATAAAGCTTTTCCTTCATCATTAGTATGAAAATATATAGTTATTAAATACTAATTAAATGAAGCCCATAGAATATAAAGCCTTACAAAGGAATTATAAAGGGTTATAATTTTGAGATCTTTATGCATCAAAGTCATTTTCTTAAAATTATTTCTAACATTGTATTGTTAAGATATAGTATTGTCAATGCTCAAGGACTAGCACATGCTAAGTCTCTTTACTTGTGAAGCAATTGATCTTATAAGATGAATTATAGGGATACTTAGGGATAACATGTTGGTGCTTATTAAATAAAGTTCAATGAACATGGCTCGCTATGAGAACTCTATTTGGTAACTTAAGTGTCTATGGAAATGTTTTCATATTTTAATTGTGTAAGTAGTCCTTTAACTTGTGCTTTTTAAGTTATCTTGTATATGAATTACCATAGTTTGATTTCATTTTATCGGA
Source organism: Adansonia grandidieri (assembly GCA_038382065.1). Lineage (NCBI taxonomy): Eukaryota > Viridiplantae > Streptophyta > Magnoliopsida > Malvales > Malvaceae > Adansonia > Adansonia grandidieri. Next base: position 6,570 of record JBBYHK010027231.1, on the reverse strand, counting down.
TCCTAATAAATGATTCCTAGGTAAGGTGCCTTTGGGTATGGCATAAAGCATGCAAAAAAGATAAATGAGTATTCTAGAGATGACTCACCATTCCTAGTGATAATAAGGAGACTTGTCTTATTAGTTCTTCACCTAGGTTAACTTAATGAAGTTTCTAAGTAGAGGAAGATGAATTTAGGAGAAATACTTCTCTAGGTTTATAAGATTAACATAAAATAAAAAAACTAATGTAGAAAGATTTCATGAGAGATGCTACACCATGCATTTAGTTTCTTTGGGATATATGATAAAAAGACTAAATTACATTGATAGACAGAGCACTGAACGATTTTATTGATATTATCTTAACTCTCCAATATTGAAAAAAACAAGAGATATCCCCTACTTTGCTTTGTTCCCTACTGGTAGCACAGTTGTTACAAATTGAAAAATCATTTTAAAATCCTAAATGATATTCAGTGAATTTTATGATATTTGTCTCAGAAAGTGTGTCAAAATACCTTTAAAATGAGGTCTTGTTAGGATGCCCTCATCGAGTCACCTTTCTAATGGTGTCTTGTCCACCTTCTAAATCTTTCGAATCAATTTAGAATAAATTCGGGAAGCAAGATAGCGTGATGCTATCCCCTGTTTTCAATTTTGGTCAAAATCAAGTTATTTTCCCGAATTTCATCTCGAGACATTCAAATGTCTCTATGTCAACCTAATTAGACTCGAAAACATGCTTTGACCTCCCATTGGCTCGTATAAAGGCACAAACACATTTTACATCTTTACCATCTTCATTCACAATAATTTTTTTTACCTAAAGTTGTCAAAATGCTCACCCATCTTCTAAATCACAAGATTTTATCAACTTAATTTTTTTTAACTCAACTTCTCTAAAGAGTGTCAGACGTGTCACTTTCGAGGATACTCCAACCCTAGCCTTTTGAGGGGATACTTCAACCCTGCTTTTCAAAATTTTCAAGATAAAAAAATCCCCCTTTGTCAAAATTATTTGTTGCCCATGGGGATACTCCAACCCCACCTTTTCAAAGGGATACTCCAACCCTGTCTTTCAACTACTGTTAATTTTCTCCTTTTTGGACTTCTATGAATATATCAAACAAACCTTGTTAAATCAAGAAACCCAGATGCATCTAAAAAATTATTGATTTGGTTATTCCTAGATAATCGATGCCAATAACGAGATAAATTCCAATAGTACATTCTTTTTCTTTATCATTGCATCGAATGACCCATGTTATGTTACTTCATTTATTGTCTTACTAACATGATTTCTTTGTGATGATTATTTGCATTCATATTTTTAAATTGTTTCAAATAAAATTAAAGGTAATATTCCATGTGGGCATCTCTCCAGTGCCCAAAGTGGAACATTCCATTTTCAAAGTAAAATCCATGGGTCATTTTTATCAAAAATCTATATATTCCCTATCTCTCCAGGGAGTATATGAGATTAAATCTTTTTTCATCAAAACCTGGATTATTTCTATGAGGTTCATGCATTAAAAGGGGTTATATCAAAATAATGACAAGTTAAGATCAAAAAAATCAAAACCGAGTAAGACATAGCTAGTAAGGTACCGATTTCGAGCATCGCGAAGAGGTTCGTACCTCATCACACGTAACCAATTCCTTAACCTAATGATGAATCTTTGTACTATGTAAACCATGGGATCGATGTTTTGAGTTTTGTAGCTCAAAACATAGGTTTTAATAGGCATCCGATCATACCTAGCCCTAAATGATCGGTGGTGACTCCAAGCATTGGCCATTTCGTGATGGTCATTCGTGACCAATAAGATGAGCGATTCATCTTATGGTCTCTTTCACTATACCACAAGTCAAGAATCCATACATTCTCATTCTTATCACATTGCCAAAGAAAAGTTTCGGTCAAGAAGACATTTTCTAAGTCAGGACAATATTTTAAGTCGTATGCACCCCTAGATCCACGAGGATCCACCCCGAGGTACGTTGAGACAATACTAAATTCAACAAGAAAAACAAGTCAAAACATTATCCAGAATAGCTATTACATGAATTTCATGGGTGTAAGAAACATTCCTCTAGTTGTTATCCCACCAAATCCTGGACTGAGTTGTTTAATGATATTCTGATCCGCTGGAAGGCCTTGGCAAGAACATCAGGATTGATGATAGGGTTTGAGCCAAAGACTGCATTTGCAATGGTGATAACCCCTGGGTTTTGGCTACTGAGAGCAACAAAGGCAACAGCATTGGTGTTCCCTACGTTGAACTAGAAGTGAATCAAACCAACTGGGAAAATGAAGACATCTCCAAGGTAAAAGACTTTGGTGATGATACGGTTATCCGGGTTGGATGTAACAAAACCAACGTAAAGCGTGCCTTCAACAACGACTAGGATTTCAATGGCACGAGGGTGCGTGTGAGGGGGGTTTAGGGCACTGTAAGGTGCATAGTCAACTCAAACCAATGAGATGCCAAGAGTTTTAAGCCCTAGTATTTGAGCAACATTAACTGGTGTCACAGTTAATCCCACTGGATTTGATGAGTTTCTGGGGATATTTAGCCCTGAATAGAAGAAGTCTTCTGAAGTTGCAAGTTTTAGGTCCTTGCAGAACTTGCCATTAATAAAAACTGCATAAAATGAAAAGAAAAATATTACTAATTTACAACTTTGACACTTCTCGAATACTTTTATGAGTCATATACCCATATTTCTCTAGTTTAAGTGTTAAAATGAATACATACTACAAAGATGAAGTTCCAAAGAAAACAAAGAAATAATTAAAGAACATACCACCATCTTTGGCATCATCAATTGCTACACAAAAGTCCTGGAGAGGGCTGGGGTCCGAGACTATGACAAGTTTGGAAGCCAGAGCCAACAAGACAAATGATACAAGGAAATGAAAACATTTCATTATTGTAAGTGGCAGTCTTGAACTTGATTGAATTTTTCTAAGTTTTGTTGCTTGACGAGGGGTGAGAAATCTGATTTAAAAGCATGCCTATTTATATATAGCAGCCACTGAATAGTTCCATTATTATTTTCATTCTTTATTATTATTATTATTATTTAAAGATAGATGTTACCAAGTCTACAGTAATTACTATTTTTAAAAGAAATCTGAATGCATCATTTTTCATCTACTCCGCTCCTTGATCCTCATTGAATTTAATCTTCCCATGCTTACATCAATATATTTTGCAATTATGAACAATATATATATTGCATTGGAACTGGTCAGTTTTACACACTAAGTTAATATATATAATTTTTACACACCAAATTAATGTTTTTTTTTGTTTATTTAACTACTCTTTTGACTAAAAAAATCCAATTTGATTGCCTCTTCAACTATTTAAAAGTTACAGTGCTCCTATATCTATAGAATGGTGAAAACTATTTTCATTTTGCGATAGTTAATATGATAATGTAGTAGCAAGAATAGTTTCACCATGTAACTTCTATTTGCAGATTACATTTTTTATGTCTACATATGTTGTTTCCTATTTAAGTTATACATGAATCTGGTGATAAGTTCAAAGCAATTTGTTATTTTGCTAATTAATTAATTTGGTATTTTTTTGGACAGCTCCTAATCAAGCATGGATACTGTTACAAGAAATGTTTTTGAACTGTGTTAGGGTGTCCATCCATGCATATCTCAGATTGAACTTTTAAGAGATACAAAAGTACAAGTCTTGAATCTTTCTAAGGCTTTTCTATTGCAAGACTACTTCTTAATTAAGCCATGCATGTGCTATTTTATTTGAATTAATTAATTAATTTGTAGAGAGGCTAGTTAGCGGGCTTGCAAAAACAATCCCTTAAATAGTTTTTATAATAAAATTGTGAACAAGAAGAATAAATTGAGAAGAAAATGAAAGGAAAAAATCATATTAAAGGTTTCCATAGTTATTCTTATTCTCAACCAATACATAAGATAGAGTCAATGCATAATCCACAAGGGCAGTCTCTTTGAGATTTTAACTAAGAAATTAATTAGCCCTGATCTCAAGAACCTAAACATGTCAATCGTCGAAGCATGGATATAAACACGTAATACGGATATGACACAATATGAACACAGAGTGATAGGAATTTCTAAAAAGAAATAGAATACAAATATGACAAGAAACAACAATAAAAATATTTTATAATAATATAATAAAATATAAAATTAATACTTTTCAATTAAATATTAATATGTAAATAGCTTTTTAATTTTTTTAAAATTATTTTGAATTTAAAAACATGAATTTTAAAAGGTCCATTAAACCAAATTGTGCACAATCGATTTTATATTTAGGAGAAAATGTAAAAAAATTTATTGTGTCTGGACGTGTCTAGCCATGTCTTGACTATGTTTTCACCATGTCCAGTTTTATTTTTATTTTTATTTTTTTATATGTCCTTATATATTTGAGAGATATTCAATCGTGTTATAGCCATATCTATACTATACACATATCCAACACTTAAAACATTCCCTTAATAGAAGTGTTCCATACTCTGTAGATGTCGTTTCTTGGATAGTAAAAATCAGAAAGAGGATAGAGCTTGTAGTATATATTCATATTCTAACAAGCATGAAAACTCTATGCATGATCAGGTTAAATATGCCAGCATGGTGTAATATAAGAATGACTGTAAAATATGGGGAATTTTTATATTTGAACGAGAAGTGACATATAGAGCCTACCCAGCTACTAGCATTTTTATGTTTAAACAAGGCCAAATGGCAAAATACTTTCAACAAGGACTATTATTAAGTGTATCTTATATGCCCTTAAGTGCCTACTCGCAGCCTTAGAAACCTTGGATATTTGCTAAAGTCAACATATGCATAGGAAGAGAATATGACTACTTCCATGATAAAACTACTGATGTAAGCAGAGAAAGTGAGAATTCGATGAAGAAACATGGGTAGTAGTTGAAGAAAAATTCATCAGATATTTAAAAAATTTGTAGCAGACTTGGTAAGTATTTCATTTGCTTCCCGAAGATGAAAAAAACGTAGACTGGTTCAAAGACTCTAATCTATAAATAGGCATATATTCTCCAGCAAAGTTACTCAGCCATTCCAAAGCAATCAAACTTAGAAATTTAAGTCAAAAATTACACTATCATAATGAAAAGTGCTCATTTCCTCCTAGCATTGTCTCTCTTGGCTTTAGCTACCCTATTTGTCTATGCATCTGACCCTAGCCCTCTCCAGATTGTCTATGCATCTGACCCTAGCCCTCTCCAGAACTTCTGCATAGCCATCAATGACCCCAAGGATGGTGGTATGTTTTGTTTTCATCTCTTGCTCTTAAACTTGTGCTTCAAATATGTGACTAAAATAAAGTAACTCAAATGCAAGTAGCATGGTTTCTACAATCTTTGTTTGGAATAATAAGGAAATAATATATTATTTTTTTTGTATCTTCTTATATGCATTGTTTGTTAATGGAAAGCTTTACGAGGACCCAAAGCTTGCCAAAGTAGAAGACTTCTTTTATTCAGGGCTTAACATCCCTAGAAACACATCAAATCTAGTGGGATCAACAGTGACTCCAATCAATGTCACCCAAATACTGAGGCTTAACACTCTTAGCATCTTATTGGTTTGAGTTGACTATGCACCTTACGGTGGCCTAAACCCCCCTCACACTCACCCTTGTGCCATGAAATCCTAGTCATTGTTGAGGGCAGGCTTCACATTGGCTTTGTTACATCGAATCCGGATAACTGTCTCATCACCTAAGTCTTTTACCCTAGAGATGTCTTCATTTTCCCAGTCGGCTTGATTCACTTCTAGTTCAATTTAGGGAACACCAATGCTGTTGCCTTTGCTGCGTTAAGCAACCAGAATCCTAGTGTCATTACAATAGCCAATGCAATTTTTGGATCAAATCCACCCATTAATCCTGATGTTCTTATCAAGGCTTTCCAATTGGACAAGAATGTGGTGAAAAATCTTCAGTGAAAGTTTTGGTGGGCTAACAATTAGTGCATATATACTGTTTCATCACATATACTTGGATTTAAGTTTTATTTTGTTTGGAATTATGTTTGACCTGTTTCCCTTAATATAATAACAATTTATTTTTTGGAAAAGAAAAAAAAACGAAGTGTTTGCTTTTGTGCCAATGCTTATGCAAGCCTACCAAATATACGAATATTAGTTTTATTGTTGTTGTTGTTGTTGTTTTCACTTGGATTAATAGTTGATTTTTTTTAAACATTTTCAGAGTATATTCTATGGCATATAGTAGACTTGGACAATGTTGCTCGGTCCAAGCCCAAACTTCAATATTTTTATTTTGGACCAGCTCGGCTCAACTTAAGACAATTATTTAAATTAAAATAATGTTAATTTTATTTAAATTTAATTATAAAATATATAAATATTAATAAAAATATTTTTTAATATGATCATAGTAATTCGAATATCAAATATGAATTTGGATTTAAGATTAAAAAAATTCAGACTGTGACGAGGCAGCTTATAGCCAAGTTTAACACATAGTCTTTGACTCAACAAAATTTGATTCCTCTTAAACAAAATGTTAATATCTATAATATGCT
>JBBYHK010027220.1:0-10231 GCA_038382065.1 Adansonia grandidieri | reverse complement strand
TTTTTCAGGTTTAATAGGTTTGATCCGCACGGGTAAGGCTTTCACAAATTTGGATCGAACCAACTCGATAAGAATTCCTAATAAATAATTAAAAATTTTAATTCAAATTTAATTATAAAATATATAAAATAATATTTTTAATATTTTCATACTGTTATGAGTAGTGAAATGGACTTTCAAACAAATTCGATTCTTTTTTTCACCTATTTTTCTTACCTTTTGATAATAAAGATTTACTATTTTTAATAAAATTTTAACTTTTTTTTTATTTCTGAAAAAGTGGATGTCCAACATTTAATATCTATATAAAATTTTTAGAAATATCGGCAAATGACAGATATTAGTAATAATAATAATATAAAAGGCAAGCATTTTATTTGACTTAGCTAGGTTATTTTTCAGGTTTGGTAAGTTCGATTCGTACGGGTCAAGTTTTAGTTATGGTTTTCATAAATTTGGATTGAGCCAGCTCGATAAGAATTATTACTTAATAATTAAAAATTTTATTTAAATTGTATGTAAAATTAATATTTTTTAATATTTTAATAATGTTATGAATAGGGAAACGGACTTTCAAACCAATTCAGTTTTTTTTCTTCACCTATTTTTTAAGTTTTTTATAAAAATTTATTTTTTTATCATTGATATGGTGGATATCTAGTCATTTAATATACATATATAAAATTTTTGAAAATATCGATAAATGACAGATATTAATAATAACATAAAAGGCAAGCATTTTATTTGACTTAGCTGGGTTATTTTTCAGGTTTAATAGGTTTGATCCGCACAGGTAAGGCTTTCACAAATTTGGATAGAACCAACTCGATAAGAATTATTAATAAATAATTAAAAATTTTAATTCAAATTTAATTATAAAATATATAAATTAATGTTTTTAATATTTTAATACTGTTATGAGTAGTGAAAGGGATTTTCGAACAAATTCGATTATTTTTTTCACCTATTTTTTTTTACTTTTTGATAAAAAAGATTTACTATTTTTAATAAAATTTTAACTTTTTTTATCTCTGAAAAAGTGGATGTCCAACATTTAATATTTATATAAAATTTTTGGAAATATCGACAAATGACAGATATTAATAATAATATAAAAGGTAAGCATTTTATTTGACTTAACTGGATTATTTTTCAGGTTTGATAAGTTCGATTCGTAAGGGTCAAGTTTTAGATAAGGTTTTCACAAATTTGGATTGAGCCAGCTCGATAAGAATTATTACTTAATAATTAAAAATTTTATTTAAATTTAATTGTAAATGTATATAAAATTAATATTTTTAATATTTTAATAATGTTATAAATAGCGAAACGGGCTTTCAAACCAATTCAATTTTTTTTCTTCATCTATTTTTTTAATTTTTTATAAAAATTTATTTTTTTATCTCTGATATGATAGATATCTAATCATTTAATATACATATATAAAATTTTTAAAAATATAGACAAACCACAGATTTTAATAATAATATAAAATGTAAGCATTTTATTTAGCTAACCTGTGTTTTGCATCTAGTCTAATAATTCGTGTTAATCAAGCTTTAGATAAAATTTGTACAAATTGGTATAGAACGAATTCGACAGGAATTTTTACATAATAATAAAAAATATTTTATAAATTTAATTATAAAAATATATAAATTAATAATTTTAAATTTAATAATATTATAAATAATAAAATAAATCTTCAAAATATTTTAAAATTTATATAAAAAAATTTTAAATTTTTCTAACAGTAACCCGCGTTGGCCTAGTGGGGTCAACAAAATTTCATATTTTCAAGGACGGAAATTTCCAGACAAAAAGGGGTTCAAGATTTTGTAGATAAAAAGATCAAAAAGGGTTATGAGATAAGCAGGACCTGTATTTGGACCCAGCGGGTCGAACCAATCCGTTTTTTAAAATCCATGTCCAAGTCTTGTATAAAACCCCCTCCTCCATCCCTGCTTTTAGCTTCTTTACTAAGTCCTTTTTCTTCAGTTGTAGTTCCCTCTCTCTCTTTTTTTTTTTCTCCAGAAAAAAATTTCGGAAAAGGAAAAAAATAATCTCAAATCTCCTCTAAGATTTTTACCCTAAGATCAGCTTCCAATTATATGTCATGTAAAATTAAATTTCTTGCTTAGGAGTTCGTTCCTTGATCAGTTCTTAGCTTTCTTGATCAGAAGTTTTTTTTTTTTTGTCTGTTTAGTGAAAAAAAAGTTTTTTTTTATTATTATCAAGAGAGATGACAGTGACGGCGATCGCTGATTCATGTATTGGCGACGATCAAGTGTGGCCACCGGGGTTTCGCTTTCACCCAACCGATGAAGAGCTGGTTCTTTATTATTTAAAGAGGAAGATCTGTAAAAAAAAGCTCAAGCTTGATATCATAAGGGACACTGATGTTTACAAGTGGGATCCTGAGGAGTTGCCTGGTGAAATTTTCTTTTTATTCTTTTACCACAGAAATTTTTCGTTTTTCACTTTTTTTCGTTAATTATTGATTATTAATCTTTGTTTTTCTGCCTACATGTTTTTCATTGATTATTAATCTTTGTTTTATCTTTTAACATGCAGATGCAGATAAAAGGGTAGAGTTTTAGTAGTTGACTGTGTTTTAGTTTGCTTAAGTTGCTTTTTTTGGGTTTGTTTTGATTTTAATCTGTTGTTGATTTGTTTCTTTTTATGTGTGTATTATGAGAGGATTATGTGGCTAGAGGGCTTATGGAGTGGGCTATCAAATATTTGAAAGGTTTGCATAAAAATATTATACTCGAAACATGAATTTTAATGAAAAGTTAAGCTGTTTATAAAATGGATTGGGTTTAAAAGTATTAATGGGTCATATTATTTATTTCAGATTAAAAATTTATTTAATATTTGATGGATTTAAATAGATATATCAAATTTGAAAATTAAGTTTGAAAAAAGATGAATTTAAAAAAAAAAAATAAATTAGATTTTAATTTTAATATTTAAAGCTTGAGTTTAATCTAGTTTATTTTGTTTTTAATTATATAAATATATATTGATTTTATATTTATGTATCATATAATTTTTAATGTATAAAAAATAATATATATAATATTATGATGTAAATATTAAAAAATATATGAAATTATTTATATTTTAAAATTTAATAAAAAATTATTAAAGAATAAACTTTTAAAAAAATAAATTAATAAATATAATATAAACGGGTTTAAATAAATTTGAATTATCTATTTATTAATATAAACGAATTTAATAAAATTTGAGTCATATTTTGGGTTAGGTTATGCTCGGGCATACATGACTAATCTTAATATCATGTTTAAATGTGGTCCGAATTGGTCAAGCTTGGCTTATAAATACTTCTAATTGGGCCGTAGCTTCAACATTCAAAAGTTGAACTCTATCAATTTTATAATTATATAATATGTATTAATTTATTATTTTAACATATTATGTAATTTTTATTGTATAAAGAATAAATGTGTATATTATTATCATTTAAGCATTAAAAATATATTAAATTATTTATATTTAAAACTTAATAAGAAATTAAATTACTAAATATTATGTTTTAAAAAAATAAATTAGAAAAAAATAATAAAAGTAAAATTAAATAGATTTAGATTATCTATTTGCAAATATAGGTAAGTTTAGATGAAATTTAATGCTCATATTTTACGTTGAGTTAGGTTTAGCTAAGTATATGTTCCGTTAATATCATACTAGTCCATTAACACATCTATGGCCATTGATTTTTCTGCGCACAAGCCTCTGTTCTTATCTGTTCATTTTAGAATATCCTTGGATTTCGTTGGCTTTGGTTTGCATAGCAAATGGACTGATTGTTGTTATGATTTTTGTTTTACTTTTGTTGGTTATTAATTGATTTTGATGAAAATTTGAAGCGTAAAAATTGACTTGATGACAGTGGTGATGGAACTGCACTATCATGTATGATTCATTCAGGTTCCATGCTTCAATTTGGAGGTTGCGGCTTTTAGAGTTGATTGATGTGTTTTTATTAGAAATTTATTTGTTTAGTTATCCAACACATTGGCGCTTCTGCTTCTGTGAAAGCTAACGTATGCTAAAACCTCTGATTGGTTTTATCTATGGAAAGCTAATGTAATCAGTGATGAGGTTAATTCCCTTTTGATGCCATCTGTTGTTTCAGATAGATTGTTTGTTTGACAAAGTTAGGTGCTAGATAATCTTTGTTAATTTTAGTTTTTAGTTTTGCTTTATTTGATTGTATTATTGGTTTTCTAATGAACAAAAAAACTGTTTTACAGCACAATCGATACTGAAGAGTGGGGATAGACAATGGTTCTTTTTCACTCCTAGAGACAGGAAATATACTAATGGGGCAAGGGCAAACAGGGCAACCGAACATGGGTATTGGAAGGCAACAGGAAAGGATCGTGCTGTTACCTGCGATTCTCGGACAGTTGGAGTCAAGAAAACTTTAGTTTTCTACAGAGGGCGCGCACCTAGTGGTGAGCGAACTGATTGGGTGATGCATGAGTATACCCTTGACGAAGAGGAACTGAAGAGATGCCAGAATGTAAAGGTATGCAGCTGAATAAGTATCCTAAGAAACTTTCCTGTTAATCCTCCTGTATATGAGCTGTTTATTAATTCTGTGCTTGTTTTTTTCATTTTAGGAATATTATGCTCTCTATAAATTGTACAAAAAAAGTGGACCTGGCCCTAAAAATGGTGAACAATATGGGGCACCATTTAAAGAAGAAGAATGGGATGACGAATATGTCAGTAACCCTGTAGTTACAATCACCCCTGTGAAGCCACCTAATGAGGCCAATTCTGGTTATAATGTAAAAGCTAACGATCAAGTTCGGTGTCTATCGAATGATGATGGGGAGTATATCAGACAATTAATTAATGAGTCTGCGCTTCCACTGCCAGAAGGTCATTTTGGCTATGTATTGCCTACGGTTGTCGGTAATGGAGGGACACAAAGTACTATGATGGACCCATCTCTGAGGGATTTTCTCTTTCGTGAGTCACGTGTGGTTCACCATGACCAAGCAAGCTTCGAATTCACCCAGCCACCTACTTCTCAATTAAAGTTGCACGAGTCACCTGAGGTCACCTCTGTTCCTGGCCACTTTGAACAGGTACCTGAATTTTGCGAGTTGGATTACCTAGAAATTGATGATCTCAGCAGTTCTCAACTTTTGAACTCCAATGTTGTGGAACCTGTGGTGAATGGGCAGCAGTTCAATGAGTTGGATGGACCAAGTGAAGTGGACGTGTACCATGATACAGTTGATTTTCCACAGGGCACCGGGCCTATTGATCAGGGAACAGTTCCATTCTCGTATGAGAATATGATAAATCATGTCAGTTACCCGTTGGAATCCCAATCAAATATAAGCCTCATGGATCAGCACTTGCAATCCCAAACTAACATAAACTTTATGGATCGGCAATTTCAACACCACTCAAATATAAATCTGATGAATCAACAGTTGCCGCATCAATTCAATGCCTTGGGGGATAATCAGCAATCACAGTCTCAATTTAATGCTTTTGGTGATAATCAGCACTTGCAGCCTCAATCGAATGCTTTAGGCGATAATATGTTAAATCAGGTGGGTTATCAATATCCATCCTTTCCAAATATAAACTTGATGGATCAGCAGTGGATACCCTATTCAACAACGGACCAGGTGGATGACCAGTTGCAGTTCCAGTCTGTTGGAAACGAGCTGGATCAACATCTACACATGGATCAGATTAATGGCTCACTTTGGGCGCATGATCAGAGTGCTAATGTCTTCACTGCATCAGGATCAAATCTTGGGAATGTCTTGCCAATTGCAGGTAGAACAGCTGTGGATATCAATGTGCATTTACTTGTGAACTTATCTCACATTCACTGAGCTATGCTTTTTTTTATTTTGGACAAAGCTGTTGTCTTAGCTTATCCTTGCTGATCTCTTGATCAGACGGATGGCTTGGTAGACATGCAGAAGTTAAAATGGGAAAAAGCCTTTTGTAAAAGGGAAATTTTAGCCTGCTTCAAGACCTTTTCTGATTCAAGTATTTCATTTATAGTTACTATAAATTATACTGCTAAACTGTAAAATTTTACCCTGATATGGTTACTTTTGGTCGTGTTTAGGTTTGGAAAACAATGGTATTGATCAAGACCAAGGTGACAAAAGTGGTGACGGTGGTGGTGGTGGAAGCCGGTTTTCTTCTGCCATGTGGTCGATTTTGGAGTCAATACCAACAACTCCAGCTTCTGCGTCCGAGGGTCCTTTGGTAAATCAGGCTATTGAGCGAATGTCTAGGCTGAGATTAAATGCTAGAATTACTGATATTTCTGCAGTTAACGGTGCTGCAACAGCTAAGAGGACAGTCCGGAACAGCGGATTCTTTTTTATTTCTATGTTGGGTGCTTCATGTGCGATCTTATGGTTCTTGATAGGAAACGGGTTGGGATCCAAGGAGAATCTCCTCATGAAGAAGTTCTTTTAATTATGTTCTAGTGGGTGTATGAGGTTGCTAAAAATAATTGCGTAGTACTCTACAGTTTGAGAATAATTGGTTTAATGTCTGACATTAATTTTCATTGTAAAAGTAGAAGTGCCCGCTGTGGCAGGGCAATTAGGTGTTTTGATTTTCGTTGTAAGCTCCCATGATTGTTGGGAAATCTCAGGCGAACTGAGAATTAAAGGTTTATTTGATTCAATATATTTTTACAAATATTTGAAAAATGTGTTCAACTGAAAAAAATAAGAAAATAATTTTAAGTTTATTTTTTAAAAAAATTTATTGCACGTGGTGATATTTTTTTTTTCTTTTAAATCTAATAAAAGGTTTTAATGTGTGTTTCTATTAAATATTTATTATATTTAATATTAATTTTTTTAATTTAATATGAAAATCTTTTTCATGAATTATTGGAGCCAACTTGTTGGACTCAAACTTCACCAAATCTTCAAGTTCTAGTCTGAAGCTAGTAATGAATATGTTTGAAATTCTATCGGTTTGATCTTAAACATTAGCTCCCGGATTTGTCGTGTAATCCATTTTTACAAGTGGCCTTAGAATCATGGCTCCAAGGTGTAGAAATGGTTTTGCTTGCTCCAAAGCTTATTGATTCTTATTTTATTAAATTTCTAAGATTTACTTTATAAATTTAACTATTTATTTACTAAAAATATAAGGACGTTGAAAACTTATTTTTTATTAATAATTTATCATACAAGTACAACTCTTAAAAGATAATGCTCTTTAGCATCAACTTTCTGATAATAGTGCTTCTTGACACAACACTCCTTAGCCCCAGCTTCCCATGATGCAATGCTTTAACGGCAATGCTCCTCGGACGTACTGCACTCTTTGGCAATGCTCTTTGACAACAATGCTGTGTAGTACAACATTTTTTGATAGCTGCAGCCAACACTCAAATTCTCCAATGCTTTATTGTTTCAAAATTATATTCTTATAGTGCTCCTTTTGAGTTCTAACAATCTCTGATTGCTTATGCATAAAATGATTTATATCATTAACAAGATCACACCTATGTGAAGATTGTGGATCTAATGTTGGAAGGTTAGCAATATTTTTGGGTTTGCTTTACATTTGGCTTAGAGAGCTAAGCTTGCAACCTCAGAGATTGTTAAAAAGCTTGATCTTAACTTTTTCCTAGGTGCACAAGAGGTGCCTTTTCTTGATGAACAAACAATGCATTTTTAAGTATGTTTGACATGTAACCTTTATTTGTTTCTTTTAACTAAACATTACTCAAGTATAACATCTACATAACTTTTATCCCATCACTACTTTTAATAACCTCCCTCCCTCTCTCTCTCTCTTTCTCTTTCTCTCATGATTGGTGTCATTTTCACATAAGTGTTCTCCTTATAACTTCTTATTTTCTTTGTGACCACTCTTAGTAACTTCTTTGAAAAGATTATAAAAAAAAAGACCTAAAGGTTTACTTTGGATTTTTTTACAAGTTGACAAACTTGAACTCTCTAATTAAGTTTTCTAATTCTCTCCACAACTATTTCTCTACAAATACCACAATCACCACAACTTTTACTATCTTAGCCATTTAGAGCCTTCATCACCACCATTAGCTATTGCAATTGTTTTCCAAGGTTTACTTCAATCTTTTTCTTAGTCATTTGCTCACCATACCTTATTTTACTAATTTGCAATGTTTTTTTACTCGTAAAAATAAAACCTTTTACAAATATAAAAATAATGGTATCTTGATTTGTGTAGAGAAAGAAAAAAAAAAATTCTTTTACCAATTATGAGGATTTCTCTTAAAGGTCAAAGAATCTAAAATTACATTTTTTTTGTTATGATTTCTCTTGCTAGAATACCAAGATACATTCTTAATAATATGTCATATTTGTATTTGTTTAGTAAATCTTGATATAATATTCTTATATTTGGTTAATAGACATATAAGATTCTTAGTTTATAACTTTTATTAGATTACGGTCCAAATAAAAAAAAAAGATCAAATTTGTAAAGCTACACTTATCTAAAATGCTATAAAAAAAATAAAAATGAACTATACCAAAATATATATATATATATTTTTTGATTCAATATTTCATTACTAACTGAAAAGAAAACTATTTTACCTTACTATAAACACCTAATTTTATTCAAATTTGAAAACCATTACTTAAAATGTTATGAATTAAGTTACATTTTATTGTTTTAGATATTTTAATTTAAAAATCAAATATAGCTTAACTCAAATCCAAGATAAAAGATCGATTTTTGAGCTTAAATATAAACTTGATTTATAATTAATCTTAAACCAATTTTGGGCATTGAATTGGGCTTTAAATTTTAAATTTTTCTTATTTATATTATTAATAATGTTTTTAGTTGAATTTAATCTCATTAAATTAAGTGACACCAATTTAATTAAAAATTGATAAAAATAAATACTTTATATATTAAATAATAATATTATAAAAATACTTATGCCTTTTAATTATTTTATACTGAATTATCTCACATTCACTTTGTGGATAAAAGAAAAAAAACATAATATATATATATATATGAGTGGTTTTTTAAGAGAAAGATAATTTTTTAGAAAGTGGTCGTTTTGTAAAAAATAAGTGGTAGTTTTTCTAAAATAAATGTTAGTGGTAAAAGAATTTGGCGGTTTTTTTATAAGTGTGGGAAGATTTTTTTTTAATATGTATTATATAAAATAATTAAAAGATAAATTTCTTATAATATTATTATTTACTATATAATAATTTAGTTATTTTATCATTTTTTAACTGAGTTAATACCACTTAATTTAGTAACATCAAATTCAGCTAAAAACTTTATTAATAATATAGATAATACTAGATTATTTCACACCCACTTTGTAGGTGAAAAAAAAGTTAGTGAGTAAAATAGTGGAAAGATTTTTTAAAAAATATTATATAAAATAATGAAAAGGCATAAATGCCCTTATAATATTATTATTTAATTTACAAAGAATTGTTTTTTTGGTAATTTCTTAACTAATTAATATCATTTGACTTAATAATATCAAACTCAATTAAGAATTTTATTAATAATATAGATATTTGTTTTTTAAGAAACTTTTCAATATTTTTAAAAAAATTATTACTTTCTTGACCACCAGTATTCTCTTTAAAAAATTACAACAAATAAAATAACTCATATATATATATATATTACATAAAATTTTTCTTTTCATCTGCGTAATAGGCATGACATAATCTACAGTTGTATTTGAAGACTTCATCTTGACCTATTGGGAGTTATGCTGCTTTTGGACATTATTTGTATTAGGCCATTTGAGCTTATGGGCCCAATTATTATTAGAGGCGACAAAATAAACTCGAACATGAAAATTCGTTTGAAAAAATTCGAGTCTGAATTTTAACCGAACCTGATTTGGCAAAAAAATTAATGGCCCTAACCTGAAAAACCCCGAACCCGAATGGCTTGAATTCGAAATAACTCGAACTCGAAAGAACCTGAACTCGAAATGACCCGAACTTGAAATGACCCGAACCCAAAAAAACCTGAGCCCGAGCCTGACCTGAACCCAAACCCAAATTTAATACTAAAAATAAATATGAAGAAATTATAATTAAATAT
Organism: Adansonia grandidieri; assembly: GCA_038382065.1. Taxonomy (NCBI): domain Eukaryota; kingdom Viridiplantae; phylum Streptophyta; class Magnoliopsida; order Malvales; family Malvaceae; genus Adansonia; species Adansonia grandidieri. The sequence continues at coordinate 106 of JBBYHK010027220.1, read as the reverse complement.
TTTTTTATAAATAAAAAGCTTTAATAATAAAATTTATTTTAATATTCTTTTAATAATTTAATTAAATATTAAAAACATAATTTATATTTTAAATATGATTAAACTT
>JBBYHK010027198.1:0-10233 GCA_038382065.1 Adansonia grandidieri | reverse complement strand
ATACATGAACTCATATATCGATACTAGGCCATGCCAGAACCAAAACTTGCATTCTATAAAGTAGATGTATCGATACATATCAACATGTATCGATACAATGCTCCATTGTATCGATACAATGTTTCATGGTATCGATACAATGATCAATTGTATCGATACATTTGAGGGTTTTTAGATCAAATGTATCGATACATGTAGGCTATTTTCCATGATCGGGATATTTTTTACTTGTCCACCATTGATCCACAGCTCGATTTTAACTCATTTTTGCATCAGAAAAGATCAAAACCCATATCAAATTATGAATTTAGACTTGTGAATTAATTAAAACATTTTTTTGAAGTCTAATTAAATCATAAAGGGTCAATGTCATATGATCACTCTACTCTTTCCTTGTTTGTTAACAAAGATCACCACCAGCCACCCTATTTGCTGGTATCTAATTTCAGTAATCAAACCAGCCACCCAATGTCCATCACATTAGCAACAAATTGCTTCCTACAGCCACCCCATAACCATCAGCTGTAACAACTTTGTCCCATCGAGAAATAACCAAAAACACCTTCAATTTACCTCTAAAGTGCTCGTATAAAAGGCCATCAATATCTAAGAAAAAAAAGTTTTTTCCAACTTGTTTTAGCTCTCCCAACTCATTCACATGTCAAAAAAACAGAATCCCGTAGCCCTTCACTTAGCATCCAAAAACAGCCCCAAACACTCATTCCAGCTGCTATACACTTTGAAAAATAATCCTCACCCATACTAGAACCAAAGCCTTTCTTTTTCTCACGTTTCTTGCTAATTAATAATAAGGAAAAGAGGAAAATTTAGGCAATCTCTGCTTCTCCAACCACTTGACCAAAATTGAAGCTTCGTTAGCATAACTTTCTATTTTTATAATAAATATATATAAATGAAACTTTTTATATATTTAATAATAAATGCTTTTTAATATAAAATATTTTAATTTTAATAGTATAAATATTAATAAAAATAATATTTTAATAATTATTGAAAAGATATTTTATAATTAAGAAAAAAATTAAAAATGACATGACGGAAAAATAGCAATTAAACAAAAATCTAAGTTTTCATTTTATTTATTTCTTTTGTTTTTTGTCATGACATTTTTACTGCATATAATTGTAATCATGATATTTTTTTCATCCAAAATTAAAAATATGATTGTCAGATTGCTCCAAAATTATATGTGATGATAAAATTGTATTGTTATTTCTTAAAAAAAATGAAAAAGAAAAAAGAAAAAGCTTCTAAGAAGTATTCTCCGATAGTAATATCTTGACTAAATTCTTTACAAATATTAGCAATATAATGATAAAGTTACTTTAAAGTTCAAAGTTATATTGTACAATTGAATCGCTGACTCAAGTAAAGTGATAAATTTGTAATTTAATTCAAAAACAAAAGTAAATGAATAAATAACAAAACACAAATAGTGAAAAGCAAAATCCAAGCATAAACCAAATCGAAGTCTATATTTATTAAAATTTATCATTTCCCTTAAAATTTTGAGGATTCAATTAGAGTCCTAATTGTCTAAAATTGTAGGAGATCAGAGAAACAGCAGGTTAAACTTATTTGAAAAAGAAATTCTCAGGTACTAGTTAATAAGTAAATCAAGAATGTATGAATAATTAGTTAAAAGGGTTTATGGAGGATGATTCTATACTTAAAAAAGGCTGTGTCTATACTCAATTGATTTGCAGGTGTGTCTTTCCATTTGTTTTTCCCCTCAAATATTTCACACTTGTATTTCTTATCTTTCTCTATAATAAATGTGACATTAAAATAATATTGCAAGAAATATTTGTAAAATTTTTTATGAATATTTTTTAGCAAAATATATTTTGTATTTACGTAGGTATGTTGCAAGAAGTTTTCTCCTTATTTTTTTCAAAAGTTTAATTTGAATATGTAATTATTACAATCTTTTGCATTTTAAGATCTCTATTGTCTGAAATAGCTTCAGCAATTAAAGGGTTTGTCATCTCCTCTTTTAGGTGATGAAGCATTGACATTTCTAATTCAAATTGACTATTTAAAAAGCAGATTAATATTTGGTAGATTGACTATGAAGATTTGTTAACTTCACAAGATAATTAAGCGTTTATCTGTTTTTACTTTTATTTTTAATTAATATTTTTATTATACCTATTAACATTATTTATAAAATTTAAAAGTTAACCTATAATAGATTAGATAATTTTCCTTTGCAAAGTTTCGGACTTCCTTTCCTTAGATTAATCCGTTCCGTAGCTCCCCTCTTCAAATCAAATTAATACACCATGATACATATAGTACAACTATTATTTTTTTATATTTGGTACATGATAAGTAAAATAATTTTTATACTCTGGGATGGTGTTTGATGTAATTATGTGTGTTTTCATAATTTTATTAATAAAATTGATGGATTTAGGAAAAAAAAAAAAAGTACAATTATTTGGTTTCGATTTGGTGTTGAGTTGGATTCTTCAAAGTCTCTCGATGTACTTCGACAGAAAAGATGTTAGTCTATTTATGTTCTAAATTGTCCACAATGGTTCATTTGATTTTTGGTTCTAGAAATTTTTTTTTTTAATTATGAGTTGTAAAATTTTTAAATTTTACAAATAAAATTAATATAATCGTTTAGGTAATATTTGATATTACTTTTAATATTGTCATAATAATCTAATCACTCCAGCAATTTTAATTATCAGAGTAATTTTATCACTCGTGATTTGAATCATATTTTTTAATTATTAATCATTAATTATTGAGAATTAAATACCACTTTGTTTAGTGTTGCTAAAACTCAAACATTATTTTGTTCGAAAATAATCAAGCTTATTGTAATAATTATACAAATTAATAATTTCAATATTGTTTAAAGATAATAAATTATAAAAACATGATTAACATTTTTATTTAATTTATAATAAAGTATAATTAAATTAATAAATTATTAAATGTATTTATTGATTAATATTTATAACATAAATTATGTAAAAAAAAATTTGAATTAAAAAATAAAATTATATCTCTCAAAAGAATAATAAAAGAAAACAAAAAAAAAATTATATCACACATAACATTAAATGAAGTTAAAAGAAAACATTAAATTTGGTTTTGAAATTGATAAAATGAATATTAATTTAAAAGTATAACAACAATAATAAAACAAAATAAATAAAATTTTGAGAAAAGATAAAATTAAAAAAAGAGGCATAAGATAAATTCTTAATTTTACCTGTTTAATTAAAAATTTCATTGACGATTTAAAAAGATTGGTATTATTTATTTAGTACATTTTACTTTACTGGTCGAAGGAGGACAAGGTAATTTTCGAAAGATTAACCTAAATCATTGAAAAGAAACAAAAGAAAATGATTAGTCTTTTAGCATGCTTATGTTGAAGTAGGTAGGTAGCTATAATTGTGAACCATGGTTGAGATTCACGTAAGAGAAATAAAAGCCAAGTTAAAGACAAGCTTGTTCTTGTCCTTTTCTTCGCTTTCAATTAAGCACCGACATTATCTCTTTAACAAAATAGATAATTAGTTTCACAGACATTATAATTATATATGTCTGAGCGACAGTCCTTTGTCTCTCATTGTCACTTCAATAAAACCCCGTATCTCTCTCTCTCTCCTCTCTCTCTCTCTTCTTTATTTTTTGATAATTAATATCTCTCTAATCTCCATTGGGAAAGTTCTTGCAAAATTATTCCTCAAATTTCCATGCTCACATCACAAATTAGTCCCATAATCAACCGTCTTTCTTTTCTATTGCTTGGCATCCCTTTATGTTTCGTATTATCATCTTTACAACATCTCGTGAGTAATATCCATCGCATATTTCTCATAGTCTTTTTCAATATATTACGTCAGTTTCACTAAAGACTACCATCAGTGTCTCTATCAACTAATAAATAAATATTTTTGAAGTTCTTAATCTATGAATCCTATATCTCTTATTTGACTTACCTAGGGAGAGGAGGACATCAAGTTCAAGGTTAAAATTTTAATTGTAAATACGGTTTTTATTATATTCATATTTATCTATGATTACATATATTATTATAAATATTAACAAAAAAAAATTAAAATTATAAAATAAATAATGTATTATAATCATTATTTAAATCTTTATTCATAAGTGTCAATCTCAAACCCCTAATATTATGCACCAAGTCATACTTCCATTAGCTAATGAATTTTTTAAGGCAAAAAAGAAATGTATATGTTAAACATCTAACTTAAAATTAATAAGTAATAAATGAAAAGACACAACTTGATTATAATATTACAGATAAATTAATATTTAATATATATGAAATAATACTACTTTAACAATATCGTTAATTCACTTCTTTATTCACAAATTAAAATGATCGAATAAATAATATTCTTTTGGTTCTAGAGTGAAGCCTATATTTCACTTTCGAATTATTTCAAATTTAAATAGTGATTACTTTTGTTTTCTTAACACTACCCTTATCTTTTGTATAAATATTGTTTCATTTCTATATCTATATACATCAATATACATTATATTAAAGCAATCTGAGCTGATTATTCCGTGAGTTATTAAGTAGCAGCCCATTCTTTTTTAATTTTATTTAATTTTTTTATCTCTATGCTTTTTTATTATATTCATATAATATTCATGTTATTTTTATACCATGATTTAATTCAAAGCATTATATATTTATATAAATTTTAATACACATATGATCCGTCTCATATAAATTTTGATATATTCGTGAAATTGCGTCGTGTTCATCTTTTCATTGTGTTGCATTTAATTATTATGTCGTGTTATGTTTTATATTATCTAATCAAATTGTGTTTAAATTTGTCAAATCCAATTGATACTATTCAAATAACTTCTAAATATATGTTACATGTCGTTTTGTTCATACTACTTTTGCATGTCATAATCATACATAAGGTATTATATATTTGTATAAATTTTAACATTTTAGCAATTTATTTAATTTAGATTTTTACACATTTTTCTATTCATATCGTGTTTATATTATTTTTCGTGTCATGTCATGTTTCAATTGGTTTCCATGTTGTGTTATGATATATCAGGTTATATTCGAAATTGTAAGGTCGAATTGACAATATTCAAATGACTTTTAATTTGATGTCATGTGTAGTCATGTTCATGTTCGTTTACTTTTTATTGTCATAATCGTATTTAATGTATTATATATGCATATAAATTTTTATATGTTAATAATGCATTTTATATAAATTCTAACACATTTGTGTATTCCGTCAAGCTATATGATTAATTTATATTTATATTTATAATATATTAAAATATAAAGAAATAAATATTTTAAAAAATTATTTATAAATCATACTCTCACAACACATAAATAAAATTATAAAAATTATTATAAAATAATTAATATTAAATTATTTAAACTATTATATATTTTAAAATTTTTTTATAAAATGTAAATATAAATTATCCCGGACGATGGACTTAACTTTTAGTTAATTTTTTATAACTTCCTTTTTTCTTTTACCATACTCAGGGCCTTTTTAATCTCTGTGGTAAACTCAACAAGATTCTAATATTCAAATCCCGAAATTAATGCGATGGGTAATTTATGAGGTAAAAACGATTTAACTCACCAATATCAGATGTTTATGGAGAGGATTTTTGTCATCTGAATTATGCTGAATTATATCTCTAGCTCTAGGGTACGTTACGTAGATAAACAAATGTTTGTTTGGGGCAAGCTGTGTATCCGGCCTTCTCGACAGGGAAAAAGAGAAGGAAAAGTAAAGAAGAGAGATGGGGCAATAAAGTAATTCGGGTTGCAGGGAATGAATGGAATTATCACATTTCAGACTTTTGAGAGAGAGCAAAGAGAAGACAGCAGAGGACATGGACAGAGTAAAAAGGATTCTTTGCCTGAGAATGGAAAGTAGGTTTTCCAAATGATAAGGTGGCAGACATAAGAGTAACACAAGTTGACCTCACCCTAGATATTAACTCGTTGAAGTTGGAAAGCTGAGGTGTCGCCACTCAGGTTCTTTAAGTGGGGGGACTCAAATGCCTGTGTATATAACTAATAACAGTACAAAAGTGCAACACCTGCACACAGCAAACACACATGTAGGGTCCTAGTCTGGGGCAGTGAAAATTGTGATCTTAGTTGCATCGTGCATATGCAATAAACATGATCACAATAAGCAAATCCACGTAACACACACATATATTAATGTATACTACAATCTATCATGCACGAATAACAAATCTATTAGGCTTCACATGTTTAGATATAGGTAAATCATTTTGGGTAAGACCATTCATTAGCAAAATGAAAGCCGTAATCATCAATCATGTTTAATGTTAGTCTTTCCTTGCATGAGAGAGAGAAAAGGAAATACGAGATCACATAGGGATCTTTTGAAAAGATACACGCATCTTAATTTTAAATCTCGATTGTAAATTTTGTTATAGATGTGATTATGGTGTTGTCATACGCACATTTTTATTCTAAATTTTGGTTGCAAATTTAAGTACAATGGGCATTAAATTAAGTAATACATTGCAGCTGTTGCGAACATAAATTTCATAGCATTTCAAGGCATTTAATAGTGTCACATGTTATGTAACAGATAAAATACACGTGATTTTTTGAAAAATTGTTAAAAGAAACACTATGCAGTTTAATTGCGGCATTTTAATACTATAATACGCACAACAATGAATATGGCCTGTATTCTCTTTTGAACCTAGTTTTTGTGATATAGTAGCTATCAAAGTGGCACTGGAGGCGTTCTTGAAGAGTGGATGGAAGAAGAAAGTGTCCTGTTATTGAATCAAACTCCACGGCTAACGCCCTAGCCGAAGATTGTGCAAAACTTTCTGATATTTTGTCTTAAAAAAAATTGAATATGGCCGCGACAATATAGACAGTGGACATGGCTGAACTTCAAGTTTCTGTTTATTAAATGACTTCTGTGAAGTTGAAAGTTACAAAGCTTTTGTGTAACTTATGTTCTCCAATAATGTCTAGGATTAAGTTCCCTGTCAACTGTTATAGGAAATATAGACCTATTGTGAGTTGGTTCCTCCTTCTGTGGGGTTCCCAAAGTTTAATGTTGACAGAGCTGCAGAAAGAAAACCTGGACCGGCTGGATATGGGGGAGTGCTTAGGAATGATAGCACTAATATTTTAGCTCTCTTTTCTGATCGTTTAGTTGTTTTAGATTAAAATGAGGCGGAACTTTTGGCAATTAAAATAGCCTTAGAGATGTTCGCTAAATCAGAAAGTAACCGCAGTGCTAATCTTGTAGTGGAGTCTGATTCAGTTATTGCTGTTGCCAGGTGTAGTAAACCATAGCGGAGACAGTGGAGATGATGGGAAATTTTAAACTCTATTTCGACCAGTTAATTCTGGATATTGGATACATTTATTTTGTTAATGTATGCTGTGAAGCTAATAGCATGGCCGATGCGCTTGCCAAGGTTGGAGTGGAATGGTCAAGTATGCTAGTGGCGGGGTGATAACTGGTAAGCAGTTGTGGTGTGTTTTTAGCTTGGAAAATTTAGGCCTGTTGACAGATGTCTATCGACATTGCTTCTTGTTTTTTGTTTGAGAGTACTTGTTTTCCTGTTTTTGAGATGCAATGTACTGTGCCATGGTCGAACTTTGTACCTTGTTTACAGGCCTTTTCTTTTTTTAATATTCACAAGAAGAAATCTCGAGACTCTTTCTCTAAGATATAATCACACACATATATATATATATATATTCATATAGTCAGCTAATGGTAAATAAATAATATGATTTTTTGAAGAGTAAATTCCATCTGCATTCTGTGTGATTTCAACTCATCTCGTATAACATTTTGTTAATTTTTTTTCAATGATTAGCATCTTAATTATATGATTAAGTTATATTCTCAAAGACACTGTTATGGCTGCCTTTATAATTCACTAGATGAAAGAATAACGGCAAATGAGAATAGACCTTATTCATATTATGCTAACTATTATTAAAAAAAAATTATAGGTGCTCAAAGAAGAAAAAAAAATTTAAACTTCGAATCAACTAGAAGAAAATATGGATATTTAAATATCTATACTATTTATAACGTGTCTAAATATGTTTGGTGTCACATTGATATCAATTCAACTAGTGAAATTACAAAATAGGTAAAATATAATCATAACATCAAAAATAAAGATAAGGTTATTTATGTCTTTTACATTTTCATATAACTATAATTAAAAAAACTACTCACTTTATCACCGGAAAAAATTACCCATCTATAACATGTTCACTTTTTTTACATATAAAATGTTTTCAAAACAATATTATTCTACAGTGGGTGTGTCAAATTCTAGGCTATATTATTATAAAGCATTTGATCGAGTTATAGTTATAAGTTAAGTGACACTAATTCAATAACTTAATCAAAGTATTAAAAAAAACCAAAAAATTATAAATTAAATATATGCTAATACTAATACTAAGAGTATTCATATCTTTCGAATTTTTTAATATAACATCTTTGTTTTTTAAAAAAAAAATAAAACTTGTCAACACCCTTAATAAAACTATCACTTCTTAAACAACTATTATTAAAAAGGAAAACTACCACCCTCCTTTAAAGGTTCTTCATTTCATTAAAAAATTGGTTTTGTATATACTAGTATTGCCGCCCACCCCCCCCCCCCGCCAAAAAAAAAAATAAAAGGTCATGAAGAAAAAGAACCCACGCGAATGCATGAACTCTACCCCAAGCTTTATCAAGGCAATACGAAGTCAATGGGGCAGAAGACTTTTCTTATTTTAGGTAGTATGGTCACTACTATTTTTGATGGTTTATTTTTTACAGAATTATTCCTTCGGAAATAATCAATTATCTTCGATAGAATTTAATGTTTTCCGACAGAATTTTCATCGAAAAAAAATCTTTGAGAATTTCCAATGAAAATATCTGTCAGAAAAAAATAAATTCTGAATTTATAAAATAATTAAATAATTAGTTTTTACTTAGGTTAAAAATAGTTTATCCGACAGACTTTTTCGTCAAAAATTTTTCATATTTTCAATAGAATATTTAGTTGGAAAAACTATTTTTGATGGAATTATTTTTTGAGGGAAAATTCTCACACAAAAGTATTATCGAAATAAGTTGTTCCAGTGGAAATAACTCAAAATTCTATCAGAAATAAGTTTTTCTGATTAAATTTTTATCAGAAATACTGATTTCTTACAAAATTTTATCCGAAAGATAACATGTTGTACCTAAACTTTTTCTTATAAAATTTTCATCAAGAAAAAAAAAAAAAACCTGTTGGAATGCCATAGGATTATCAACTCTCTTACCTTACTCAAGCTAAGAATCGAATTAGAAGCCCAAGTAAAAATGGGATGTTTACTAGGATTTGATATTTGTCTAAATTTGGTGGAAATTAAGCCCAAAGCTGAAGGCTGTGGGTTGGACTTGTTGCATTAAGTTCCCCTTTTCTTTTTCCATTTCATTTCATTTTCCTTTTACGTTTTCTTTCTTTCGCTTCTTCCTGCTATTCTCCTCCGATTCGAGTTGCACAAGCTAGATCCTATTCAGGTCCGCCGACAAATCCACTTGGATCCTTTTTAAAAACACTATAAAACCCCAAAATTTTATTTTCTCTTCATTTTCACATTTTCTTTCATCTATTAAGCCTCTCTAAAGACTCTATCAACTATTTTTCAAAACTAATGGGCAGGAAAAATTTTTCTATATTTATTTCAAATACTTATTTATTATTTTTATATTTAAAAAAATTCTAATTAAATCTAATTGGTTAGATAATATGCTTACATTTGATATGATTTGTTTCTAAAATTAATAAATTGAGCTCAAATAATTTAAACTTGAATAAGCTAACTATCAAACTAGATTGATCTAAACTTTGAACCTTAACTCAATTAATTTGAATTAAAGTAACTCGAAATCAAAATAAATTAAATTTAAAATAACATAAATTTAAAATAGTCAAACTTAATATTATTCAAAACCAAAAATAATTTTAAAATTTTAAAACTTGAATTTGCGCAATCCAAATTGGCTTGAGCATTCTAATTAAATAGGTCTAACTCTTTAGTTTGGGAAGTTGCCTACCCTATACTATAAACCTAATACCATAGGGTGCATATATATTTTCCTCAAACTTTCGGTTTGAGAAATCCAATACATCAACTGA